>JAVLUD010000216.1:0-10673 GCA_032162045.1 Torpedo suessii
ATGACAGCAGCGTTTAAGAGGCATTTAGAAACACAAACAGATCGTGTGCAGGCAGATGGAATTAGTTTAAATTGGCATCATTCAAGATTCATTTACTGTCATGTAATAGTATAGAACATGCAATATTACACAAAATGGCCTTCTGCTTGCCATAAGGCAGACAAAGAGTCACCATTAGTGTTGCCTGGCACCCCTTACAGTACGAGAGAAAGAGAAGCAAAAGAGAGTCCCTTCAGAGTCACTGAGTGTCCGTGGATCTGCCTCCAGTGTTCCCGTAGCCTCTGCAGGCACACAGACTTCAGTCTAAACCATCAGTAACCTGAGGCCCAGATCCAACTTCGACACGATTAGGAAGCCTTCAGCACCTGAGGCCCCTCGGGAGGCCTTCCCACCCTCGACACCCTCTCCATCCAGGTTTCGATATCTGGTACCCCTTCAGACAGTCTCGAGCCAGTCTCCAGCAGTCCTCAGCCCGTGTGAGTCTTTTGACCACAAGTCACCAGCAGCCTGCGTGGGTTCTTCACCTCGAGATGCCAACAACCCGCCACCTGCTGTTCTTCATCCACAGAGCCCCTCACTAGTCCGCCACCGTAGTCACCGTCCCATAGGTTCATCTCCTCTGCTTCTCCTTCTCAAACAGGGGGTAGTCTCTCCATTTTCTAGTGTCTTGTGCCAGTCCTCTGCTCCCCCGGAATCTGTAATCCATTGAGGCCACTGCCAAACAAAGGCGCAGCCATCTTGGCCCAGACCCTGTGACTGCAGGATTTTAAAATGAAACACCGTCGGCTCCTTTAACAGACATTTAAAGCCTGTACGGAGCTATTGGTAGTTGGATTGGGTGGTAGAACCCTGCGGAGGAGCACTGAGTCTCCTCTTCCCTCTCTTTGAGCGCTGCCATTACAGAAGCTCCAGCAGAACTGCTAATTTTTTAGCCGTGGCAATTAATTTTGTCCAAAATTGTCAATTCTACCAATGAATTCAGACAATTGGTCTCTCGTTACTGAAGTTATCCATTCATTTATTTTTGAAAAAGAATGCAATATTTGTAATTCTTCTGTCCTTTGACACCACCTTCACTTCTAACAAGGTGATGCACCGTCAATAACTCCAAAGACTAGAAGTTAGGCAAGAACTGATTGGCTTTTATTCATATTGGAATGGATGTCCACTCCTGGTGGTCGTCTGTGCTGGACTGGGGAGGGAGCTGTGGCACAATAGCCTTTATTCAGGGGTCTGTGGGAGGAGCCACAGGTACAGTCAGTAAGGGCCGTGTCCAGACGACCATAAACATATATACAGGTATTTACAGTGGTTTACCACACAAGGTTCAGGAGATGCCATTCCCTCGGTGCTTTCCATCTTTATTCCAGTCAGAAACTTAGCAAACCTTCTGCCTGAACCTTGGGAATTATTTATTTTAAGTACAGTGAGCTTTATCAGTGCCTTCATATTGTTAATTCATGGCCTCTCCAAGGCCTCAAGTGTTTCCCTTTTCACTGGCTTTGGCAGTGCTTCATTTTTTGGCAAAGACAGACGCAAAGTACTTTATCTATTATCTCTGTTATCCCCTCTGTTTCCTTACATAAGTTTCTTTTTTTGCTGTCTAATTGTTTAGGAAGCTCAGGTTTTGCAGGTCCACCTTTTCATCCTTGAAACTATGTCCACTCTAGAAGACTGTATCAAGATCAAGCCTATTTCTTTTTTTATGCATTGTCCAGCCAGTCTCTGATTCCAATTTACCTTATACAGACATATTTAGAACCCTGGTCCTAGTTAATTTGGGAGCTTTTATGCTTGGTTTTTATATGCCGATTTGCACAGCCATGATGATTCTATCATCACTGTTCCTGAAATGTTCCTGCATAAGCACTGTATCCTTCTTCATTAGCCTGAAAGTTGTCTTGGATACATTCAACAAACTCTTCCCTTTCTTTTCCCTTTTGACTATTGCCACCCTGGAGAGTATATGTGGAGCCTCATGCTTTATGGAAAAGACACTAAAATTACCAAATGAAATCTCATCACTGTAAAACAGTAATATATTTGGCATGAATGTAATATTAACAAACCCTCACAATGTATGGGTAATCTTTTATTGGAGAATTACATCCAGCTTCTGTTTCTTCCCATTCCAATGCACCATGTGATGCTACCAAGTTCCTAAATAATTTGAGAAAAATATACAAAACGATTCAGAACTTCAAAATGAAAGTTTAAAATATAATATATTATCTTCAGACAATAAGTTATTTAAACGGGTGATATAGAACTTTAATCTACAGATATGAATTAATGATCCAAAGGCATGATAAATTTTTTCAATTTATTTTTTGCAAACAGATGTTAAATAGAGGATTCACTGACTAAAGATGCTATTTCTTTGAAGCCAAAACTAAAATATCCAGATTTTTTCAGATGTTAAGATAAATCTGCAACTGCTTTAATTTTATACTCTGCTGAACAAAATGTCGATGTGAAATATTAAAGGAATAAATATTACCAGTCACCCTTCAATTTCTCCCCTAGTTCTGTCTCTCTGCGATAATGGGATCAGAACACCTCAACTGTCAATCAAGTCACATTGTGACATGTTTCAGGCCAACTTGAGAAAATTGAGTTGACTAGACCAGGAAAACGTGAGCCCAAATAACTCTTGGTCTCTATCCTAGAAATTCACAACATTACTCAAGCAACACGATTAGAGGTCAAAACCTTATAACTCAAACTAGCAGGCAAAAATAAGCATACTTCCATATTACTTTCATTAGATAAAATAGTTGTAAAATTCTAAATATTGGACACACATTTCTCACAACATAGAAGGAAGGCATTATGGCCATCAGGTCTATGCTGACTCTCAGAGAAACTTCATCGATCCCATTCGCCCACTTACACTTTTGCAATTTATTCTCATATATATGGCCTTTAACAGTCACTGATTATTCGACCACCCTCTTGGGCTGAGAGGAGTTTACATGAGCCAATTAATTAAAGATCTTTGGGATGTAGAAGAAATCCATTTTGGAATGTGGAGGGAGAACATGCAAACTCCAGAGGTTGGTATCAAGCCAGATTGTTGGAGATGTGAGACAATTATTTATTTTGAAGTATTCCGTTTGACAGGAGGATCTTGTGCTTCCTGTTTGTAGCTTTCAGCTCGGACTCCAAAATTCACCTTCATACAATTCATTATATACATGGATTATGTATAAAAATGTAGATGGCACATTGACATCGCTGGGACATTTTCTATTTAGCTGACTCTGAGACCTTTTTGAGAGCAGACTCCAACCCATTCCCAGACTAGCTGTAAACCTTGGTATGTGTGTGAGGCTCTGGAAAGAAGATAATGGTTGGGGAGGGGAGGCAGGACGTGGGGCTTGCAGAGAGCCAGAGTTCACTCAAAAATCTACAGAGTTCCAGCAGTTTCCATAAATGAACAAAGATTCTGGCATAGGTATTTCTCCAGACCAGTTTTTTTTTGTATTAAAACAGTGTGTGCATCCTCTTTGATGTTTGAAAATGACGGAAAGGAAACCAGAACTTTAGTTTCAAGTTTCACACAACAGTTCAGTTAAGTTTCCCTGTATGATGTTGCATTGAAACTGACATTCTGTGTATCATTCCCTCTTGATGTGTTGCAGATTCCCAGAACTCCCAACTTGTGGCGCAACACTGCAGTCTTTTGAGCCATCTTTTAAAGGGACATAACACAATATATGCAACATTATTCCAGCTTCTGGAGTGTGTTGTCAATGAATGAATGGTTACTGTAGTGATGAGGGAGGTGGAGGGTTAGTGAGGGGAAGGATGTTGCAAAGTGGTCAGAGGTCTTTGATAAGCAGATCAAGAACAGGTCTTGCTGGAGACATGGGTCTGGTACAGAAAGGTTGCAGAGACCCTCTGATGACCATCTGCTACTGGCAGGTAACTATCAGGGAGACTCTGTAAGGGGTCATAATATATGAACATGGATTTGGGGAAGGCTACAGTGAAGGAAAAGTCAATGAAGTCTTCTGTCCTTGAGATGTGGATGACCTCCTTAATGCAACAGTGAACAGCAACCTGAGATGTTTCAGGGATCAGCAGCCACCTAGAATGATCATGAAGTTATTAAGCTAAGAGTGACAATGACCCTGCCCTCTGCGGTGAGCACTTTATATACACATATGAGGTCGCACTTGAGGTTGTAGGAAGTCAAGGATCTCTGGAAGGAAAAATAATGCATTTTAAGTGTTAGCCCTTGAGTTGGCACATATTCAGTGGAAACAGGTCCAGTAAAACTTGGTCGTTCTGTCAGTAAATAAGAACCATTACTTTTCAGACCAGTCAAATTTCTATGTGAATTCTATGTACACACTACCGGTGTCATTTAGAGGAGTTTTACATTGTATAAATGAACTGACGTGAATATAATTCTATTAAAAATGTGCAAATGTTCCTGACAAGTGCTACGTCACTCATAAAATGTGGAAAGTTACTTGTTGAGCCAATTTTCAACAGGAAAATATTATACATTTTTAAAAGGTATCTGAATTAATTACTAGTTTATTGTATCAAATCTGATCAATTTTCACGCCTGTAACCAAGTTTTCAAAATCCCTCCTTGCAAGTCCCAGAGTAACAGAAACCTTCAGAAAGAAGCAGGGCCCGTTATGCAAGAATACGTGTCCCACTGCAGCAGTAGTCAGAGAGCACAGTCCAGTCACAAACTTTATTACAACATTTACATTTTTTGATATGCTTATCAAAATTAATTTATTCAAAAATTAGAGGGAAATGTGTATTTGAAGATTTTATATTTAATGGTCAGCAAAGCATAAAACGGAAGATGTCATGAAAGAAAATGGAGTGGTGGAGATGACTGTGGAAAATGAATGCTCTGTACAACAGCCTTGGAAGCCTTCAATGCATTATTTTGGGCCCTAGAAAATGCTGAACTGTAGCCTTTTGTGTTCAATCTGCAGACAGAAGCTCTCTGTCAGTTTCACATTTTATCATTGTATAGTTTTCAAGAGGGTTTACAATGTTTGAGGCATTGATACTTCAAATACAATGCTCTCTTTCGCTCTGGCACAGCAAAGGTCAATTAATGCTTCAGGCTTTCCCAATTTAGCATCTTGTCCTTCTGTTGGCATTTTAGCTTCCTGAATATATTTTGGCTTGTTGCATGAAACAATCAAAATGAAAATCATAAAAGAAATTGTAAAGAAGTTAAAAGTATATGTTAAGTTAGCCAAAGTGGACTGCATGCTGTAAATTTCTGACCACCGTAGCCTAATTTAACTTAACTTAACTTCTATTTAACTTCTATTTATGTCAATTTGCTCATGATCTTGGAGAAACGCTATCTCGTCTTTACTGTGTATTGCATTAGTAGTTATGGTATGAATGACAAATAAAGGTGACTTGACTTGACTTGAAAAGGTTTCACCAGGATATTGTGACCATGGAAAAGTGGTATCAGGGCAAGTGAAATCCATCAATGGTGGCCGACTATTATTGGGCACTGACATGAGAGGCATCAGATGCTGAGTAGAAACGAAAATCAGCAGAGAAACATTTTTAGGTCAGTTGAACTAACGCAATGTGTCAGCATCATTATGCGATTAAACATGCTAAATTCAACAAAAGTTAATTTAATGTTTCTCCAACTTCCTACGTGATACAGCAAATCTGAAATAATCTTAGTGTTCAGCTTGAAGTTGTCTTTCATAATCTCCAATTTTTTTTTTAGGAAGCAAACCTTATGAAAAAAAAATGTTGTCCACTGTTATTTGCTACAGAAATAGTACAATCAGATCAAGTTGGTCTTACCTTGGAACAACGTTGCTAGTCATTCTGAACCTTAACCTGCAATGCCGAGCTGTATGGTAGTACAAATTGAATGATAGTATTCACTTCTGCACTGGCCTGAAATACATATCTTTTAGATGGATGTTTAAATTTCACCAAGGGAAGACAGCAAACACTCGATAAGGTGAGGTCAGGTATGAATTGTTAAGCTGCTTGAAAATAGAACACATAAATGTAAACAGCAGGAGTTGTCATTGGGTTCATTTATCCTTAGTCCCTTAACCCATCTGTTTAATGATACTAAATCATGAACTTCATGAATTTTTGCAAACCATTACTCTGTCATACTTAATTTCAGCAAAGCAGCAAATTCTGAATAAGACAAAGTCTGGGTTATTGAAAACACAAAAATACTGGAGGAACTCAGCAGGTCACGCAGCATCCATAGGAGGTAAAGATATATAGCCAATATTCTGAGCCTGAGCCCTTCTTCAAGGTTATTAAGCAATTTTATTTCACAGTAGATGTATGTAAAGAACAATGCACACATTTACTAATTTCAATAGGTACCACTTGATTCTGTGTAACAATACAACATAAAGAACAAACTAAGTTTGCCAACATCAGTGAATCATTTTAATCTTTTTGAATGAAAGGAACAATTATTCATTAGGGGAATGCTCCCAGATGTTCTGGGGAAGTTATGGTGATGGAGCAGGGATTGCTCTGTACAATTTTACAGACATGGCACTCTGAGCCATCCTGTCCAGTCTCCTGTGCAAAGCTCCCAGATGTTTGAACAAGTCCACAGTTTATGCTTCTTCTTGTACAGCTGTTCCACTTGTATTTTTAACATATGGCATTTCAAATTGTGCACACAATCTGATGTGGGAAGAAGGATCTAGCTCTTCCTTTTCTCAACTCAGTTGACAAATTCTTCCCCTTTTTGACTTAACTGTGCAGGACATGATTTTGGAAGCCATTCCTCACCCATGGATGTCTTGTCCCTCCTATTAGGCTTGGACATTTTGTAAGCACAGTGTTCCTTCCCATGTTCCATCACAATTGGTTCCTTATATTTAATTTGCTTAATGGATCCATGGTATTTCAATGCAAAGAGATGTGTCTGCTGACATGGTACTTTTAATGTTTCTGCTTGATGCTTTTAGTACACCATTTAGCTTTCTCTCGGTGTCTATCATGCAGCACAAGCCTTAACCATAGTATTCCTTTCTTGGAGTACTATCAACCAGTCAAACTTAAGATATAAATGAGAATTTTGCAGTGCTATGATCACAATTTCTTGACAATCCTTGACTTTTAGTTTGGAACTTGACTAGATCCTGACCAATCATTTACCTTTTCAGTTTGTCAAATGAGCAATGCAGCTTGATGAATACAAACAAATATTTTTTTTCAATTAACCACCACAGTGTCCAAGACCTTTCCAGGTACTGGCCCCATCTCACAGAGTCAAGGAATGGTTTGAGATGCTGTATTATGTTGGATTGGAGGAGATTCTCCACAATTTGTTCAGATATGTTCAAGATTAATGAGAGACTTGCTTGACTGTATGTGTCAGTCATTCCCAAGCAGTTTAATAATAATATTGCTCCTAATTATCTCCATTTTACTCCACCAATTCCATTATAGGCTTCAGGTCTTGATGGGAGGTATTGTGGCATAGATGACATCACAATGACACAGGACAGAATGGCTCCAAACAATAAATTTATTCATGTGCATCACTTTCATAGGTAATAAAAATACTACAGTATATACCAACAAGGATCTGTCCTTGTAATCACCATAGAGCCAAGCAGTGATATTTTAAAAAGTATGTTCTGATTGATTGATGCCTTAAATCAAGCATGGTAATAGTTCCTGGATTGAATTCTGATTCATATGCTTTTCCTCGATTATTGCTGGAACTACAGCTAAGAACAACCTAATGACTTACAAAACTCAATCTCACTATAATGATTCAAATAAAGCTATGTTAAAAATGAGGTGTAATAATCTCAAGGTGTATTTATTCTGAGTACTAAACTGCTAAAATACTACAACATCCCTGTGATAGATTGTGCCTAAAGAGAAATCTACTTCAAGAATATACACCAAAGGTACCTACAGCAGATGACACACAGTCTCAATTTCCAATTCAATCACAAGTCAACAGGGGCACTCTCTGGCCATCTGTGTTCCATAAATTACAGCAAAACAACACATGACACTTGTATATCAGCAAAGAACAGGTTTCATCTCAAGTCATACTCCAGGCTTCATCTCATGTCATACTCCAGGTTTCATCTCATGTCATACTCCAGGCTTCATCTCATGTCATACTCCAGGCTTCATCTCATGTCATACTCCAGGCTTCATCTCATGTCATACTCCAAGAAGAAGACGACTTTTATGAATTCCACAGCCTCAATGTGGTGTCTGAGATAGACAGTGTAATACATTTCACGGCTGTTTTTATCTCTGTGATGTCCCACTACTCGTTCATTCAGGTAGCTTCATACATGTGCCAGGTCTCCAAAATTAGGAGGGTTGTTTGAGTAAATATGTTTGCTCAGACTCTTGAATTTAGATTTATACATTATTTTGTTTATATTCTTGATAGGATTAATTTAATTCCTTACAATGGAAGGGGTTTCCTCCTCCCCCCCTTCACAAGTCATATTATCATTATGTTTGAGGTTAAATATCTGTCACAATTACAGTCTCTTAAGCAAATGATCACAGCTTGAGTTGGTGCGCTCCAGCATATGCACTTATCAAGATTTCTGTTTGTATTGGAGTTACAGCATTTTCTTCAGATAGGTCAGAGTGGGGTTGGTTACTCAATCGACTGGAAATTCCAGGAGTTATTTAAGTATGTACTAAGGTTGGGACAGTTATCCAGTATAGAAAACTTATCAAATGGAATCATTACTAGCATTAGAAAGCATAAGAATTTTGTTGTGTTTAATTTTGTTAGATTTCTAAAGTCAAAGGTGGTTTCTGAGCAGAATCATAAGTCTGTGGCTTCACTGAATAACCACTTCTATTGCTTTGGTGAAAAGACTGTACCTAAAATAATTCTTAGCTATCCGAGGCAGGTTTTCCATCTTTCCTTGCTAGACACAACAACAAGCCTATTCAATAACAATGAAATTGCTCTATTTCAGCATTTTTGTTTCATTGGTTAATCGAAAGAAATGTTTTAAGTTATAAAGTGATCAGAGTTTACTGAATCTGCCTTGGGAGTACTTTTGCTGCTTGTTTTGATCTAGCCTGAGGTGAGAAACATCCCCACAAAAGCAGGAGTTTGGGGCCAGAGGAGGCAATGCCTCCTGAGGGTTTGTCAGACTCCTAATGGAGAGTCAACAGAGGATTTTGGTGTTGGCCGAGATGACTGAAACCCATCTCCTGGTGGTCCCTGTGGGAGGGCAGGCAGGTGTGGGGGAAGCCATGGAAGGCAGGAGAGTGAGACTTCATGTCAGGCTTCAGATCGCCAACTGCTGGGATGTATATTTGGTAGAGAGATGACAGATGGTCAATGGCTCCCACAGTGTGGGTAGGTTGGAAGGGTTGGTACTAGAAGTGAAGGGAGTGGTAAAGTTAAAGTTTAGGAGAGGTGGTGGATAGTCATATTGGTGACTTTGCCACTCTTGTGCTCCCATGCCCATCCCATTGTGGCAGGGAAAGTGGAGAAGATGCTTGGTTATATTTAGCAGCATGTTGATTCCCAAATCATTTTTTCTTCGGAGAAAAGTATTTAAATCACAAGAATGTGGCCTGAAAATTCTAGTTGTGTTTCACAGTTCCCTTCATTGCTTTCCAATTGAAGATGAACTTTTCCAGAAATAAAAAGAACATAACTGGGTCCTTGCTCAAGAAATTCAACTGGGCAAGGCCGAACTTGACTCCCACTCACAACCTGCTGCAGATTCAGAATCAGACATGCATCAAAAGACATCGTTCTTCATATTGCTTCAGAGAGATGTTATTTAATGTCCACTTGATTATGAATTAATTCCATGTTATCCAGGGAGCACTCAAACAACATGACTGTCGTGTGCTTTGCACATAGCTCTCAATGTTTCAGTGCACGATTCTGTGCACTAGTCGCTTCTAACAAATTTTTGCCTAATTTCACAAAACATTTATGGAAACCTAACTGGGTGGTAACAGTTCATTTAGCTGAGGCTTAGTGCACCAAAAGTAGTTGAATCCAATGTTTAGGCAGGGATCCTTTCTTTTGTTTCAAGTGCAAAAAAGGAACAATGCTATCATCCACTCCATGATATTTGTTTTCCTTGAAGTTACTCTATGTGTCTGGTTTCATGAAATATGAGTAGAATATTCTCCCCTCTGCTGTTTGAAGTCATCAGAGCGCATCACGGCCCTTCTTGTAAGTGCCGCCCACATAATTTGAGTGAAACCTGGATAATATGGAATATATTACATTTTCTAAAATCCACTCCATCAAGAAATGCCAGGGAAAACAATGCATTAAAATGAGTATAGGTTGAAGGGCCAATGTCCTCATGGAAAAGGTATTTGGCAAACTTTTTCTCATTTGAATAAACATGGCATAATAACATAAATCACATTGAAACCTGTCGACATCTTACTTGTATATCATATTGTAGCCAAGGAAACCTATAGATTCACTCACCTCTTCTCTAAAGAAGGACAAGTTTGCAAGTACCAGTAGTTTTTTTTACACATGTGGAATGCATCCCTAAATTGTAACCTTAACCTGGCAATTAATGATAGTATTGAATGGGACAATTGTGTGTGTGTGTGTGTGTGTGTGTGTGTATATATATATATATACATGTATATATACATGTGTGTATATATATATATACACATAGTGTATATGT
>JAVLUD010000217.1:0-10657 GCA_032162045.1 Torpedo suessii
ATCGTCTGCGTGAGAAGGCGAGTATTCCACCTTTTACATTTTAATAGTTCTAAACCATTGGTTCTCAACCTTTTTCTTTCCACTCACATACCAACTTAAGTAATCCCTTACTAACCACAAAGCACTTATGGCATCCTCTGTCATAGGTGCTCTGTGGTTAATAAGGGATTACTTAAGGAGGTATATGAGTGGAGAAAAAAAGGTTGAGAACCACTGATCTAAACCCACTAATCCTAAAGAATTGCATTTCTTGATACATTTATGAAAAAAACAAAATCCTCAGACTTTCTTCCACTCATTTGGGAACAACTTTGGAGGGTGCTGGGGTTTCTGATCGGCAGATTTTTGTTTTGACTTGTTTTTCATGAAGATTTTGTGTTTTCATAAATTTGGAAAAGAGGAACCAGATTAAATCTTTTCACTCATCTTCCATAATTGCCATCTAGAATGTTGCAGTTATAAGGTTATGTCAGTAGGCATGATATAATTGCTTTTTCTAACCACCATACGTTTTTCAAATCTTAATCATACATATTTTCTCTTTACAAACTTGGTTCACAGTAGCTTCTGAGAACCGTATTGTTAAATTGAATAAGTTAATCATTCTTAAGTCTTGCTTAATGACTTTTCAAATAAATTCTGACTGTACAATGTATTTAAATTCTAAATTACATTGTGAATCTCAGCCAGAAAATTAATGAATAGTGTGGACTTGCAAGTGAACTGCAAACACAAAAAAAAATTGCTAATATTAATAAGGTCTCAGGCCTACTTATCTGCCAAAGAGAACAAACTAATTGTGCAGCCTGAGAATTACCCAAAATTGGGCCTGGAATCTCACTAATATTATTTGGACAAATCTTTTTCTTGGACATTCCAGCCAGTAAGAGTTTCAGAATACTTACTATACCAGATTCTTGGCTAAAACAGACCCAAAACAGGTAGAGCTTACTATATATCTTATCTACAAGTGGAAGAAACACCTTGCATATTCCAAGAAACAACCAGGACCACCCACATAATTACCCAATACCTGTATCAGATCAGTTGTCTTTCAGGTATACTTTGGAGATCTTCAACTCCTAAAGCAGTTTTTCACATTGTTTCCTGTCTGGCAAACATGTAGTGTGGACTCATTTTAGACCTTAATTAGCTATTGAAAGATTTCCATTTTCTTCAACTAGTTTTGTCCCCATTGTAAAAATTAAGTAAATGATAACATATTCAAATAAAATGATATTTACCGTATATATGCGTGTAATAGTCGATCCCATGTAAAAGTCGACCCCCTATTTTTGGCCCTGGTAGTCTGCCCATCCGAGCTCCCAAAGCACCGAACTCGGACTTACCATTGGGTCGCGGCCACCCGCTCACCTATCCAAGCTCCCGACGCCCCGAACGACGCAGGTACTTAGCGCGGTCAAAAGAAGTTTATTCACGCAGCCAAACCATCTTAGTTTGGCTGCGTGAATCAATCAAAAATAATCTTGTATTAAGCCACTTATTCAGCATTGCACGGACGGAATGCACATTTTATTTGTTAATCCTACAGAAAACTTGAGGTTGATCTAACAAAACAGGCATAGATAAATAATTTTGTACTTCATGTACGAGACCGGATCCTGATAAACATTGCCAGATGCAGAATTGCAGTCTGTTCAAGCAGAGGCTAATTTTGTTTTGATAACCATTGCGTTACTTTGCAAGACTCCAAATTTGTAATTTAAAAGGGTATTGACGTTAATGTATAGAAAATAGCTCAGTGAAGGTTCACAGCATGGCAAATATTCCACGGACTCACAGTGAACCCAAAATGATGGAAAATCCCAGACATTTTGGGAACCTATTGGCCTTGAAACTGACCTTCTCCAGCCAGCAGTCATTGTGGGTGTTGGATATACAGTATGTGTATTGCTGAAAATCAGGAACTCTGGAAATTCAGCTCGCTCATATATACGAAGGAGGAAACAGCAACATTTTAAGATGATTTCGGGCAAGGTTATAATTTTGCTACCAGTCTGAAAAAGAAATTCAGTGATCAACCGTCAGAATAATGTTGCATTTTCTCTTTATACTTTATGTGAACTCTTAACAGCACTGATGGTCTTGGACAGGTGAATGGTTCTGCACTCTGGGTTTCTCCTTCCAACAAAGAATGAGCCAAAGCATCTCTCTAATCACAATAAAATGGGCAATAGTTTGGAGAGACTTAGCATAGGTATTTTTTAGATGTATCATTGTGGCGGACTTTACTGCGAGCTGCAGGAAATGTCGGCATTTCAATAGAATCCAGATTTAAATTCTTGTCCAAACTCGCCAACCATACTACCATTTTCATATGGCTATGCGTGTTTCTATTTGAAACCAAAGTATAAATATCATTGTGAATTTGATGAAATCTTTAAGTGGTAAATTTGTAACTAGAAGAAATGAAAAAGACTGTGGCCCTCAGTTTTAAAAAGAACTGTGCTTCGCAAAAGAAGGTGATTTTTAATCAACTGTTGCAAATGCTAATGCCAACATGTTTTGTCTCTCCTGTAAATTACCTAATTCATGAGCCTACATTGGAAACAAGTGCAGTCACACGAGAGATGTTGGAAAATAACCCAATTAAAGCAAGGACTATCCAGGATTTTTCAAGATTAGGTATCCAAGAAAAAATGAATGATCTGTTGTCCAGATTTGAATACTGCAATGTATCAGGGAGATGGGTAGTTACATGGATGTTTTGTTTCTCGAGACAGTCACACCCTTCAGCAAAGTACTTGAGTTTATACTGTTTGAAGTTTTATTTTAATATATATACATATGTGATATTGTATTTTAAATTTTGTTCCCTTTTCTTCATTGTATTGTATTTCTTATAAAAATCAATAAAAAAGATTGAAAAAGAAAGAAAGCAAAACTGTTCAAGCAAATTAAGAATTACTAAAGCAAAGCCAAATCTATGTAACAATTATCATACCAAGTGCCTCATTAATTTCCCCATGAGAATATATGAAAAAAAAAAGTAATTAATTAAAAACCGTGATGTAGGTGGTGACTTTTTACCATCCAGGTCACTTTATCTTTCTTCATACTTTTCTTTTATTTCTTTCCCTTTCTTTTCTTTCTTCTTTTCTGTGGTTTTGGTTTGGGGAGAGGTGGGGAAGGAGGGCTGGGACTTACCCATCGTGTATAAGCAATGTAATAATAATGAATTGACATCTTGTTATGTATTATACAATTATGCACGTATGGATAAAAAAATTTAAATAAAATATTCAAAAAAAAACCAAATTAGGATGGAGTAGTTTGGGTTGTTGCTCATGAAGAGACGGTAAAACAGGATCCAGTCCCTCTTTGGAGGAGACTGAGAGACTGGGAAGGAGCAGTACTTTTTAATATATATTCATTTTTGATATCTGGTCAAATATCCTAGCAAGTTGTTATCCATCCTCATTATCCTTGAAACATCTTCTTGAACCACTTCGTTCTGAAAATTAAGGTACCCCACACTGCTGTTGGCCAAAGGATTCGAGGATATAAACCTAGCAATGCTGACGGATTAGCAACATAGTTTTAGGTCACGATTGTGGGTAAATAGGAGGGGAACTCATTCGTGATGAAATTCCCATACACATGCTGCCCCTCATCCTTCTTGGTGACATAAGTCATGGGTTTGTGATGTGCTGTTGGAGGGGCCTGAGTTTAAAAATTCTCACCTCTTATTTCCCATGCCTTCCCAAGTATTTCCATGCCTTCATGATGGATTTGAAAAGATGGGATGAGAATTCTTTTGAATCTTCCAGAGCCCCACAACCTTTGTTTTCTTCTATTTCTGGCCTGCAAATCATCTGAGTCTTATTTCTTCACCATTGATCAATGCCTTTTAAGTCCACAAGCCCTCTGCTCTGAAATGCCCACTCCAAAGCACTCCCTATCTCATTTCTCTCTTACACCTCTGAACAAGTGCTTGCTCATTTGACTGAAGATCTCCAGCAGGCTCAACTATGAAACTAACCCTGTTCACCTCGCTCCCATAAATGGAGACAGGTGCGTGGTCCCTTGGCCTTTTAACTGATCTGTCATTATAACTTCATCCAAAGGTACTGACGCTCAAAGGATTTGAAGCTGGAAATGCTGGAAAGATTCAGAGGTCAAGCAGCATCTGTGGAAAGAGAAGCAGAGTTACTGTTTTGTTCCAAGACCATTTAGTTCTCTTTCCAAGGAAGGTGTGTGATCTGCTGAGTGTTTCCAGGAGTTTGTTGTATTTAAAATCACCATTATTTCTCTTTAGAATTTGGTGTTCCCTCCATAAATCTCTCTGCCTGCTTTTTAAACTTACTGACACTATTTAAAACTATTGTAACCAAACTTTGTGACCAATCTAGAGAGGAGAGGTTTAAGGGAGGGGTAAGATTTAAGAGGGGCAACCTGAGGGGCAAATATTTCACTTTGACAGTGGTCTGTATGTGTTACAATCTGCCAAAGGAAACTGTAGAAGTGGGTAAAATTCTGACATTCAAAAACATTTGGACAGATGTACGGATAGGAAAGCCTGAGAAGGAAATGGACCAAATGCAGACTACTCCAGAAGGCCAACTTGATCAGCATAGATTAGTTGGGCTGAAGAACATGTTCTGTGCCATATAACTCTATGACCCTATCTGACACCATGTTACTTTGCTAACATTCTGGAGATTGCTGTGTAACCATGTTCTTCTAATGCAATGGGTTAGAAAGGACTTGTTTCCACTCTAGCTTTGTGCGATCAAAGATAGCAAAGAGGTCAATGTGGGATCTGCAGGAGTTGCTTGATGGGGTAGGCAGATAGTCTGGGGGACAGTGGACTCCTTCCACCATTTTTGCTGGACTTCCTTCTAGGAGAGGAGAACTGAGGTTCTCAGTGCCACCAAAAATGCTTTTTTTCCTCCATTTTGAGAGGTCAAATGTCAGGACTGCCCATGAAATGTCAAAATTATAATTTCTCAAGGAGGCTTTGAGATATCTTTGAATGATTTTCTTCATCCTCGTCATTATCTTTTGTCTTAAAAGAGCTCTGAATAAAATAGCTGTTACAGGTGTGATATAAATGCAAGTTGTTATTTGTTTGCTTTTCCACAGAAGATTTCTGTTTTTTTTTTAAAGAGAAAAAAACAGTTCTTTTATATTTGCTGAAAATAATACAATGAACATACTGGACATTTTTCTATTTTAAAACAGTTAATTTCACAAGCAAAAGAAAATTGCTTGGGACATCTCAGATGTAATAAACAAGGTATATTTTCTGTACACCTTTAGCAGTGGGAGGGTGTAATGATGTCCATGGGGATAAATCTTGGCAGCAGTTGCTATGGCAGGAGAAGAGGCTCCCCCACCCCCCAGGGCTAGAATAAGCTTTTGCTCATATAATTTCCAACCAAAGCAATCAACTTTTATTTCACCACATTCACGAGTTAACTACGTGGGATATTATAACATAAAATAGGCCTTTCGGCCCAATATCATGATTAATTTAAACAGAACTACAGAGGCTGGAGATCGGAAATAACAATAGAAAATTTGGAAATCCCCAGAAGAAGGAAGGAACCCTATGTTTGAGGTCCGAACCCCTTCCTGGGAACTGGTATAATTTAATGATGATGTTCATGTTTGACTCTAACATCTCCCCTACAAGTGACTTTACCTGGTCATCACATCAGTGTACATTTCATTTTATTTTTCCCTTGTTGCCTTAACACCCGTTCACCACCCCTGTGGCACCTTGTTGTTGCTCCCCCCTCTCTGTTGGTTTAGGAGCTTCGCCTCAGTGTCAGTCCCTCAGAGCCCGGTAATGGGGGGGCTCTAAACTGTCCTCCTTATATCTCGGACCCTGGCACCAGGGAGGCAAAATACCATCCGGGATACTCAATCTCTTCCACAGAACCTCTTAACTATGGAATCCCCTATCACTACAACAACATGAAACATTTTATTATTTTTTTTATTACTTGCTTGAAAAACGCTTTCAAAGTGTATGGGAGAATTCACATAAAGCCAGATTTGCTTGTCAGACCGTTCCTCAGCTGGGGAGCCCTGACCTTTGTGCAAAGCATTCCCTGTTGTCAGAGGCACTTTCACTCAGCAGATCCAATCAACTGCCTCACTGGTCAGGGATTGGTGAGCATTGGTCCAGGGTCAAGGGAGAACTGAAGGTGGAGTATGGTTAATGGGAGGATTCTTAATTCTATAGAAGAACAGAGGGACCTTAGGGTGCAAATCCATAGATCTCTCAAGGATGCCGCGTAGGTTGATAGGGTAGTGAAGAAGACTTATCATATGCTGGGCTTCACTAGTCGGGAGATTGAATTCAAGAATTCAATGTTGCAGCTCTATAAAATTCTGGTTGGACCACACTTGAAATACAGTATTGTGTTCACTTCTGGTCACCACATTACAAGATGGAGGTGGAAGCTTTGGATAGAGGCAAAGGAGATCTATCAGGATGTAACCGGGATTGGAGAATGTGTCTTATGAGGCAGGGTTAACAGAGCTAGGGCTTTTTTCTTTGGAGCGAAGAAGAATGAAAGGTGAATTAATAGAGGTCTACAAGACAATGAGAGGCATAGATAGGGTGGACAGCCTGCACCTTTTTCCCAGGGCAAGAGGAGCAAACACCAGATGACATCTGTTCAAAGTGTTGGGAGGAAAGTTTAGGGGAGATGTCAGGGGTA
The DNA here is from genome assembly GCA_032162045.1 of Torpedo suessii. NCBI lineage: Eukaryota > Metazoa > Chordata > Chondrichthyes > Torpediniformes > Torpedinidae > Torpedo > Torpedo suessii. The sequence continues at coordinate 6,696 of JAVLUD010000217.1, forward strand.
ACTTTTGTTTTACACACAGAGAGTAGTGGGTGCCTGGAATGAATTGCCAGGGGTGGTGGTTTAGGCTGGTACAATAGGGACATTTAAAAGATTCCCAGACAGGCACATGAATGCAATAACAATAGAGGGTTGAGGGTGTGAGGTCAAGAAGGCTTAGTTTGTTGAGTAGGTTTTTTTATAGGTTGGCACAACATTGTGAGCTGTGCTGTAATGTTCTAGGTTCTTAACATTTTGGGCCTGAGCTCTTGTTTCACTTTACATGTTAATTCTAAGCCTTCAGATTGTGCACACAAACTGAAACTCTAGTTAAACAGAAATGTTTACATAATTTGTACCTGATTATGCATGGGTGGGCATTTTACCTTCATACTTGCTGTTCAATGGCCATGGTCTTGTTGCCCTCCACTCACATCGCTGATGTTTCAATCAGTCAGTTTATTTGTCAATGTAAACCTTTGCTTCATGTAAATACTTGCTCCAAAGCTTCATTGTGTTTGAAGCACCTTGGGGTAGCTCTAAGAAGTGATGGGAACAACATAAATTTTAATATAAAAAATAAATGTATTCAATGGATTCCAGGATACCCCAAAACACCCAAGAGTGTTACTTAGGAATAACAAATTTAAATAATTTAAAATCAAATGGAAACGTGAACATTAGGTATGGAAATGTTTGACATTGCATGACACCTGCACATTTTGTTTAAGTCCTCAATATAAATAATAACAAATTGAAAGAGGCCTTGAGGGGCAGATATGACTAGTATAAATACACAGCAGCAAAAAAGCATTGCTGAGGGAGAAGAAATAAGAAGGAAACCCTCTGAGGATTTTTAAAATAAAACTTTCATCTTTAAGCTCATTGGTTTTTGAATCAATCAAGATCTTTGCTTCGCAATGATAAATGTTTGGAAAGTTTGCAGTACTGAAGTGGGCCATTTAACTTGTAATATGTGCTGGAGATCAGACTGCAACCAATACTTGTTCCATCTCCTGATCATGGCCTTTCTGCACACCCATTGAATCTTTCTCCCACCCATGTACATCACACAATGATAAATGAGCATCAGGCAATGATGCTTGATGGAATATAACTCGTTCATTGACAATAGCTGCATAACTCAGAACACTACTGTGTGACTGAGCACTGTTGACCATAAAGGTTATTATTTGCAGATGACAAATTGCTTTGGCCATTCCAAGCCAGATCACTCTAAATTTAATTGCTGGCCATGAGATTTTTCTTGGGATAGTTGATCTGGAGGCATATAACATGAATGCTGGCTTACTAACTTTGCGTCAACCATCAAAAAAGAGCGTGCAAAATTCACTCAGTCAGTGCCCAAAGTCAGAATTGAATTTGGAACACAGGAGATGAGAGGCTGCAACTCACCATCTCTGCTACTCCAGTCGTGGATGAGTGCAGGTGTGCCTTGATTAAACATTTCTCTCGTGTTGATCTGCTTGAAATGAGATGCAACTTGTGTTTGACATAAATAAGTCTTGAAGCCAAATTTGACTGTTCTTCAAGCTTGCCCATTGCAATGCATGTATCAATGGAGCTCCTGACCATTTGTAGTCTGGTATGATGGTTCATGTATCTTGGTGCCCTTGCTCACAGCCCATCATGTTCATATCTGAATGAATCAATAAGAAATAAAGGAAAGATGGATTATGGATGTGAATGATCACAGAATATAAAACCAGACCTTAAAAGTTTTTTTTTATCAATGTGAAAAGCAGGAAAGAGTGGCTGAAGTAAACGTCAGCTCCTCAGAAAATGAGAAAGGTGAAATAATGCATTATGTGGAAATGGCTGAGGACCTGAACAACTATTTTGTGTCAATCTTCAGTGGAAGACATGGATAACATGCCAAAGGTGGATGTTTAGGATGTGATGGGAGGTGAGGACCTCAAAACAATCTCTATCACTAAAGAGATAGTGCTGAGCAAAGTAACAGGTCTCAAGGTAGACAAGCCCCAAGCCTGTGATCCTGAGAGAATACTTTCCAGGATACTGAAAAAAGTGGTGGTAGTTACAGCAGATGCATTTGTAGTAATTTACCTAAATTCTTTGGATTCTGGGCAGAACACAGCAAATACATCTCCACTGTTTATAAAAGGGGGTAAACAAAAAACGGTTTACTATAGGCCAGCTATCTTCACGACCAGAAGTTGGGAAAACACTTGAAGCTATCATAAGGAAAAGACCGCAAAACATCTGGATTGAAATTATTCCATCAGGCAGATGGAGTATGGATTCAGGAAGTGAAAAAGGAAATTCTGCAAATGCTGTGATTGTAGTGCAATACACAAAAGTGCTGGAGAAACTCAGCAGGTCACGCAGCATCTGTAGGAAGTAAAGGATAACCAACGATGGTTACCCTTTACTTCGTATAGATAGTGCATGACCTGATGAGTTTCTCCAGCACTTTTGTGTATTGCATGGATTCAGGAAGGACAGGTTATGTTTAACTAATGCACTGGAAACCTTTGAGGATATAATGAGTTCATTGGATAGAGGGGAGCAGGTGGATGTGATATATTTAGATTGATCAGTATAAATCTTTTCAATATTTAGCAGTAGACTTCTGCCTGGGATAAGGATGCATAGAATTAGGAGTAATATCTTGGCACGGATTAGAGGATTGGTTAATTGATAGGAATTAGAGAGTTGGGATAAATGGGTGTTTCTCTGATTGGCAATCAATGTGGTTCATAGAGTTCTGCAGGGATCAATGCTGGGCCCAAAGCTGTTCGCAATATGCATAAACAATTTGGAGCAGGGGACAAAGTATAGTGTATCAAACTTTGCTGATAATATTCAGATGAATGAAAAAGCAATTTGTGTAGAGGACACAGAGAAGCTGCACGAGATAAAGATAAGTGAGTGGGCAGATCAAGTAAAAAGTCAGTCAATGAGTTGTCATCCACTTTGTAAAGAAAAATGGTAGATTGGACTATTATTTAAATAATGAAAAAGTCCAGCATTCTGTTGTGCAGAGAGATCTGGGAGTTCTTGTGCATAAATTGCAAAAAGTTAGTTTTCAGGTGCAGCAGGTAATCAAGAAATTAAATAGAATGTTGGCTTTCTTTGTGAGAGGGATTGAATTTAAGAGCAGAAAGGTTCTGCGACAACTGTACAGGGTACTGGTGAGGTTACACTAGTGGGCAGTTCTGGTCTCCTTTGCTGAAAAAAGATATAATGGGGAGAAAGGCAGGTATTACTTTTTTTATTTTTAGAAGAAGTTGGATATCAATTCTGGGTAACGTTCTGGAAATCCTTCAAATATGAGATTGACAGGTCAAATAAAAGTAGATCCAAGGAGGTCTTGCCATTCTAATTTTTTTTGTAGTGTGTGAATAACAAGCTCAATGAAGGTACAATGGTGACTTTGGTGTCATGTGATCTTATTTAATTACCAGTACTTGAATTCAAACTTCCCAGCTATCAGGTTGAAATTAAAACTCTTGTCTCCAGATCAACTGATCAGCCCTTTTGAAAAAAGTTTAGTGTGTCAGGCTGAAATATCAGTTATGTTTTGCCTCATGACCTGCTGAGTTTCTCTTGCTCTTTGGGGTATTGCATGACAATCACAGCATCTGCAGACGTGTAATACAGACTTCATCAAAAAACAAAGCAATTGCTGGTTTTGGAAATATTAAAAACTAAACAATGCTGTCAGGCAGCAGAACATTTCCAGTTGATAACTTTTCACCCTGAATATGCAGATCATGACACACCCGAGCCTTGTAATGGCGCAAAAGTTTTGTAATTAACTAAATCTGGGAAATATTCACTATATGTATTGGTTTAGTTATGTAAACATATCTTATTAAAGAGACCCAAGCAAGTTATATATGTTGCAATTAAATCTACCGTATATACTGTGTAATAGTCGACCACCCCCCCCCCTTTTTTTGGTCCAAAAATCACATTTTTTCGTATGACCCGTGTAAAAG
>JAVLUD010000218.1:0-10656 GCA_032162045.1 Torpedo suessii
AGACAAAAATTAAAGAATTTCATGTATGTTACATTCTAAATGTAGTATTACGTGACAGTAATGGAACCTTTACCTTTATCTTTATGTTCTTAATTCAGTGTTTCTCCTTTGGAATTATACAAAGGTGCAGAATTTGCTGGACATTAAAATTCATAATATGCTGTTATTTGTTAAAAGTTTACTTTATGCTATCTTCTGGTAATGTGAGACGAACAGGGCATTTGAACAGTGAACAAAGTGATCAAAAGACTATTACCCTAATATTTAAGGATAGATTAAAAAGACTGATATGGAGTGAAATAGGATGAATTAGAATGAAAACAGTTACAGAAAGAAATATGAAATTAAGATTGGAAAATGAAATGACTTTGTCTTTTTAAAACAAAATGTAAGACCAGCTTACTACCGAAATGAGACATTACATTTTCAATATCCTTTGTCTGGGCTAGTTAAGTGCTATTTCAGGTACATATATCTCATCCACATGCTGTTAAAAAGCATAATTTCTGACTCATGACAGAACGTTTAAATGTTAATTTTGTCTATTTCCATGTACAGCAAATTCATGAAACTGCTGGCACGGCTGATAGCGAGCTCCCATTTTTTGAAACGTAACTCGTTCAGCAAACTTCCAATGCGTGAGAGGTATCTTTCTCTGTTTCCACTACTGCAGAAATTACATACTAGTAACCACATAGGTTTTAAACTTGAGGACATTTTTAAAATAAATGCTGACTCATATTATTCAATTTCTAACGTATTGCTCCTTTTAGATACTTACATTTTCAAGAAGAAATAGAAGAGGCTTCATGATAATGGCAAGCAAAATTGCTGGCTTCCAGGCAAGTGATTCACCAACTGATTCAATCCTTAAGAGAAGTCAGAAGTCTATTCATGTCTCTTTTGCTGGTATTATAACTGTTGACCACTGTGGTGAATGCATCTCTCAGTTTTCTGGTCTCGCAAGGATCATTTGCCTATAAATTTACTGGCTGTACATCAGTCACCAGTTCTCTACAGATTCATTGGTACACAACAGCATTATCTGCTCTAATAATTCTGTTTCTCTCTCTACAGATGCTGCCTGATCGACTGAGTATTTTCCACATCTTCTGTTTCAGTCCCAGGTCTTCAGCATCAGTTGTTTTTTTTTAACCTTTGGAACAAGGCAACCACTTTTTGCTGTATTCAAAGACAAGCTGCCAAACCGTGCAGAGTATTTCATGAATTCTCAAAAGGAGCAATAAAATTACAGTGCAGGATGAACAATATTCATTTGCATGCTGGTCATTTCTGGAAACACTTCTGAACATAGTAGACTTTTCATTCCTGGTCTTCCAATGGCACTTACACTTGGCAAGCTAAACCTCTTTGTTGTGTTATACATTGTACATATCTGAGCTGAGACTCTGCTCAGTACAAAAAGTTGTACTGCATTGCCATCTATTTAGCCTGCTTTGGTTTGTTCGTCCAAACTAAAGCCTCGCTTTCCTGATGCAGGAAATTACCTCCAGGGCTCTGCCTCTGGCCTTGTTCTCAGTCACATTGCAAACAAAATCCAAAACTCTTCTCCAAAATAGAACAATTGGAAGGAAGAGCATTTTTGTTCTATTGCAAGGAATAAATGAATCATTCCAGACTTATTTGGATCAAAACACATCCATGTTGGAGAGCTCATTATTTAGATGATGGCACTTCACCTAAGTTATCCCATGCTTACTTACCTCGATGCCAAGCATGACCCCACTGCAATAAGGGTAATAAACTTCACCAACTACTTCTTCATAAAATATAAATGAGTTTACATAAAAATGTTTCAAAGCAGGCATTCTCAACCCTTTTTCAGCTATGGCCCCCCTAGGACTCTGCTCAAAGTTTATGGGCTCCCTTCCCTGTGAAGCGATCAAGTTTTGGTTTCTTCCATACTTCTCTCCTACCGACTACATAAAAAATAAAAAAAATATTTATGTTACGTGAGGTGAAAAGAAAACAAGGCTTTTACTTAAATATGCTGTGGCCCCCAGGGAGCCGTTGGGCCCCCGTTGAGAATGGTTGGTTTGAAGTATACAGAAATGCATGCTTGTTCATATTCAACTGTTTACATGTATAGGAGTAAAACATGAAAGTCTGCAGACACCGTGGTTTGAAGTAAAAACACAATGCTGGAGAAACTCAGCTGGTCAAACAAACCTTGATGAAGGGCTCAAGCCTGAAACGTTGGTTATGTATCTTTATCTTTGCTCTAAAAAGTACACTCTTTGACCTGCTGAATTTCTCCAGCATTGTGTCTTTACATGTATACATCCTTGACATGTCGAGAAAGTAGCTTTCTCTGACAGAAATATGCCAGTGAAACAATTATTACATGATACATTTTTGCAGTTTTCTTGGAAATAAAATATTTTGACCGAAACATGTTGTGCTTGAAGTAATTGGAAATGAACATTTCAGTAAAATAAAAACATACTGGAGCTACAGAACCAATAACAACAATGGTTCCAAATTTAGTCTACCCATTTATGGTTACACAGTATATGCAGCAAAGGAACCGACTGCTCAAACATTTTTCGTTCGCTTCCCACACTTCCTCAACTATGAGTAAGCGGCAGTAATTCTTTACCCCCATGTGCTTATCAGCCTTCTTAAACTTGTGCTGATATTATATATAAGGCTGTCAATGGAGCTCACGGAGATCTGCAGCAATCTGCGGGATTGACAGATTGAACACTGACAGGGTCTTATTGGGGTTGGGAAGTCTAAAACCAGGAATTATGGTCTACGGACAAAGGACTACCAATTATTCCATTCCCGGGATTTTCAGAAGAGTCAGCAGATGCACTATCATTGGGTCTATTCAAGATTGATAATCCTGTACCTTAGGGCACCAGCAGAATCAACAGTTAAGAAGTATTGGAGCTAAAGTGGATGAAATGCCAATCAACCATGATTATACTGAATAACAGGGAAGGGTTTGGAATCATGGGGAGTGGCATGCTCCGATTTGTCATATTTTTACTTTTTGCAATCACTTTTATCATCAATTCTTGAACACTACTTATTACCAAAACTGGAAACAAAATGTTGAAATGGCATCATTACACTCTGATGCCATCCATGGACTCTTGTTGAGTGTACACTTCTGATAATGTAGATATAGGATGTGATATATAAAAAAAATCTCCTCACAGAATCAAAGACAACTGCATCATGCCAAATACTATTGCTAAATTGAATGGAAAATTGTGATATCTAGAAATGACAATACACAAAAATAAAAGAAAAACCAATTCACTAAAGCACAAAATAAATTTTGTATAAGGAAGTTTCAAATCATAAGGATTTTTAATTATGCATTTTCAGTAAAATTCTATGACAAAATTAATACATTTAAACCCCTGGTATATGGCACCTATGGGGATTGGTAGATGCTGGATAAGTGAAATTTCAAGTTACTTGAGATTGCATGTTGCGTGATTGGCGAACTAACGGCGAGGTGCGCCAATTTTAAGCTTCCGTATTTTTTACCTATTTATTTTCCGTGATTTTGTTGCCAGTTGCTTGAATTCCGAATAACAAGTGTTGTACTGTATCACCCCACAACTCCAGCGATGTGAGTTTAATCCTGAATTTTGCTGCTGTCTGCACGGAATTTGCACATTCTCCCTGCAATTGCCTGGGTTTCCTGAATGCTCCAGTTTTTCTTACATCCCAAAGAAAGTAAGGGATGGGAAACGGTGATACTTAGGAGATGTGTGCATGGGAGATGTCTGATACATGAGATGGCTACTGTAAATTACCCCTTACACAAGGAGAATTTGAAAGGATTGATGAGCAGGAAAAATAAAATATGTTGCAGTTCAATAAAATTAAGGGGAAAACAGGACTGATATGAATCCATTGAACCTGCAATGTCTCCTTGGTCAAATGGAGTCTTTATTGTGGTAAGAAAATGCTCAAAGAATTCTAGGTTATATGACAATAAACTGATGCAATTACAGTTTCTGATTTTATAGCAGTATGATTGAAATTTTAAACTGCATTTAGGCTCTGAAAAGTACAGGACTTAAGCACCCAACTTTTACGTTATGGATACATCATTGCATTTGTTTGACCATTAAGTAGTTTTGATCAACATGCAAGTTAACAGCAGAGATAGACCCACTGAAGATGCACAGGACTGCCACTGGGTGTTACATTCACCTCAGCAGATACAGCTCTTGACCTGTTGACAGTGCCACATTCAACCTGGTGCCTCCGAAAGAGCTCACGTCATGTTGTTCCACAAGATCATAATGCACAGTAGTAAACCACAATCGTTCCTTCTTTAATATGATCAAGGCTGATTCTGTGTCGTCTATATTCTTGCTCAATCCTTCTTTCACTACCTTGCAGTCCAAACATCAAACACAAACTAAACAATATCCAGCAACTGAGCAATCCAGTCTTCCCAAGGTTCACAACGATTCCCCATGTCAATCAGAAATGGATGAACATTTAAAGTGAGATTGCCTGCCTAAAACTACAATAGCTCTGCATCAATTCCTCCTGGAATCCAGGATTCTCATGTAATGGCCTTAAATAGAAAATTTACAATAATGGAGAATATTTGGCTCATTCTACCCAACTTAATCCCATTTTCCAGCATTGACTCAGAGCCCTGAACATCAGTTAACATCAAATCACACTGCCAATTTCTCTGTTATCTACAAACTTATCATATCTGCTCCAATTCAGTCATAACACAAACCAAAAATCAAGGACAGGATGCTGACCCATCTAGAACACAAATGATGAAGTCAAGTCCCGAGAACACCAGTCAATGCAAAATCCCTTACTTTCACGATGTTCAAGCGAATATGACCTGCTCTAAACAGTAAAGATCCCAAGTAAAAAGATGATTGATGACCACATGGAGAAGTAAGGGTAGAAGGAACGCATTAAGTCCCAGACCTGATTTGTTCATTGTTTCTTGTGCCACAGATGTTGCCTGACCTGCTGAGTGTTCCCAGCATTTTCTTTTCATATACCAGTTTTCCAGCATCTACAATTTATTTCGATGTGCAGGATCGATGGATAAACTCATAAATTAAGATGAAGTGGTACAGATTGGTGTTTTTGTCAGACAGAAACACAAAACAGATGTCGACCAAATCGCTGAGTTTCCCGCTTCTGTGCTTTGGCTGCAGTGCAAACCATGAAAAAACTATCCTTTGGGGATTTTAGAAGCAAGAACTTCAATTCTAAATGGCTATTAAAAATGACTAAAATGAACACATACAATTTGATAGGCCAGCTGAAAACTCAGTCATTAATGACTTTTTCATGCAGATGTTCCTAGGTACATGCGAAAATAAAGTTGAAGCTAAACTTAAATATATACCAGTAAGATGTCATAAACATTATGGGTGTTGCAAGTTCAAAAAACATTTTGTTTTGCTTTCGGCCATAAAGCATGAGCAATCCACAAAACACAAACGTGCTTCAATTTTATTCACCCTTCAACTTGTACAAAAATATTTTCTTCAAAGAAATAACTGACCCCATAATTATATTGCTTGAGATAAAAGTTTTATCAAACAAAACTTGATTACCAACTTAATGTTATACAGGGCAAGCTTTTCTCGAATATAATTCAAAGAAATTGCAGCTTTTCTTTCATTTCCACTTGGTAGAGTCATCCAAACTTAAACCATGTGTTTTGAAACTTGTTTCGAAGGTGGCAACAGGCATGTTAAAGTAAAAACACAATGCTGGAGAAACTCAGCAGGTCAAGCAGTGTCCTTTATGTAGCCAAGGTAAAAATACATAACCGACGTTTCGGGCTTGAGCCCTTCATCAAGGTATGGAAGAATGTCGGCAGGCGTCCGAACAAGCTAAGGGAGGGAGGAAAACTGGAAAGGGGGAGGGGAAAAATTAAGTTCCTTAATTTCCTATTTTAGAAGAGCCTCAACTAAAATTGTTCATTAAGTTCCTATTTTAGAAGAGCCTCATCAAATCTCTTTATTTGCACTAAAATTTCCATGACTGCGGCACCTTAACTCAGGAGCCCACGTTCCAATAGTCCATCCGATAATGCCACCATTCCTTAAATGTTGCTTAGGAAGGAACCCAATGGTGATATAAATAGCCTTTATTCACAATACAGACAGAATTTGGATTCTGTTTCAGGTCACAGGAATTAGGGTAGCCACATTTTCAGAGGAAAGGGCAACATTTAACATGGAGTATCAAATAACCAGAAATGCCATTTCAATGCATTTAAAAATAGAAAAGGATACAAGGGAGGAAAATAAAGGCCGAGAGAGCTAACAGGAACACTCTGGCTAATTATTCATGGCACAAAAAAAAGTAAAGTGTAAGAACTGAGTACCGGTAATTTAAAATGCTACTTGATGCATGGAGTTCCTCCAGCGAGATTGTTTTTTTTCACCCTTTCTGCAAGTTGCAGGACCACCACAACAGATACATTTTCTTCCTCAATTCCAGTATGATCCTTCCACCAATAAACTTAAATTTCCAGCCCCGACAACATTTTTGTAAATCTCTGCACCATCCAGTAATTTTGTTTAAGTTTATTTGTCACAAAATACCTGGTACAGTAAGAGTTCTTCAAACAGACCAACAGGTTATCGCTAACATTATATACAGCCATTTAAAGAGCACAATTTCCATGGTATAGGATTACAATGAAAAGGAAGATCAATTAGCACCAAGCAAGAGCAGCATGAGAGCACTGCTATGGGGTTCATTCAGGAGTGTGATAGCTGCAGGGAAGAAACTGTCTTTAAGCCTGTTAGTGCATGCTTTGACACTCTTAAACCATCTTCCCGATGGGTGGATGGAAAAGAGAGTGTGTTCAGGGTGTGATGGGTGTTTTAGTATGTCGGCTACCTTTCCTCAGCAGTGTAAAATGCAGATGGGAATCCATGAAGGGGAGGGGAGTTTTTGTTATGTTCTGAGCTGCATTCATTGCCTTCTGTAGCTTTTTCCAATCTTGAGCAGAGCAGCTCCCATACCAAGCTGTGATGCATACTGCAAGTATCCTTTCAATGGAGCACTGTAAAAGTTGTTGAAGAACAGGGTACATACCAAATATCCTTAGTTTTCTCAGAAAATAGAGGTATTGGTGCACTTTCCCGATCATCATGTCGATGTGCTTGTCCCAGGTCAGGTCATTGGAGATATTAATTCCTGAGAACTTGAAGCTATCCACTCTTTCGATTTAAGTGCCATAAATAAGAACAGGCGTGTGCACTCTGCCCCCTCTCCTGAAGTCAATAGAACATTGAACACTGCAGCACAGTTCAGGCCCATCAGCCCACAATGTTGTGCCAACCTATATAAACCTACTCAACAACAATCTAATCCATCTCTACCTCACCCCCATAACTCTCTATTTGTCCTACATCCATGTGCCTATCTATGAATCTTTTGAAATTCCCTATTGCACCAGCATTCACCATCATCCCAGCAATGCATTCCAGGCATCCACTACTCTCTGTAAAAAAAAACAAAAAACACCTCTGATGTCTTCCCTAAATTTTCCTCCACTCAGCTTGAACAGATGTCCTCTGGTATTTGCTATTGTCACTGAGGGAAAGGGATGCTGGCTGTTCATCCTATCAATGCACCTCATGATCTTATATGCCTCTAAAGTCACCTCTCATCCTTTGTGACTAAAGAGAAAAGGCCGAGCTCTGTCAACCTTGCTTCATAAAACATGTTCTCCAATCCGGGCAACAACTTAGTAAATCTCTTCTGCACCCTCTCAAAAGCATCTATATTGTTCCTGTAATGAGGTGACCAGAACTGTGTGCAATACTCCAAAGTATAGTTTAAACAGAGTTTTATGAAGCTGCAACATTACCTCACACCTCTTGAACTCAATACCCCGACTAACAAAGGCCAGAACACCATACGCCTTCTTAACCACCCTATGACTCGATGGGCTGAATAACATATTTCTGCTCCTATGTCTTATGTTGACAGAACTATCAACCTTGAGGGATCTCTGGACCTGGACCCCAAGATCGCTCTGTTCCTCCACACCGTTAACCACATACTCCGCTTTCAAGTTCGTCCTTCCAAAGTGCATCACTTCACACTTTTCTGAATTGACCTCCATCTGACACTTCACTGCCCAACTCTGCATCCTGTCAATATCCTGTTGTAACCTATGACAACCTTCTACACTATCCACAACACGTCCAACCCTCGCATCATCTGGAAATTTACTGACCCATCCCTCTACTTCTTCATCCAGGTCATTGATAAATATCACAAAGAGCAGGTATCCCAGAACAGACCCCTGCGGAACTCCACTGGTCACTGACCTCCAGGAAGAATATGTTCTATCTACAACTACCCTCTGCTTTTTGCAGGAATGCTAATTCTGAATCAACACAGCCAAGGTTCCATGGATCCCATACCTCATGACTTTCTGAATGAGTCTACCATGAGTTACCTTGTCAAATGCTCGCTCTCTCTCTCTCACACACACAAATTCTCGCGCACGCACACACAAACTCTCACGCGCACACATGCACACACACAAACTCGCGCGCACGCACACAAACTCGCGCGCACGCACACAAACTCACGCATGCACACACACACAAACTCGCGGACACACACAAACACTTGCGCACACACACAAACTCTCACACACTTGCAGTCTCACACACTCACGTATACAAACACACTCAGACACACACACACGCAGTCTCTCACACACTCACAAACACAGACACACACGCAGTCTCACACACTCACATACACAAACACACACACAGTGTCTCACACACTCACATACACAAACACACACTCACAAACACACACATGCAGTCTCACAAACACATACACTCACAAACAGACACACACACTCACAAACACACACACAAACATGCAGTCTCTCACACACTCACAAACACACACACATGCAGTCTCACACACTCACATACACAAACACACACAAACAGACACACACACTCTCGCAGTCTCACACACTCACATACACAAAGACACACACACATGCACAAACACATCATGGAAAAAAGATTCTATCTACCCTATCTATGCCCCTTACTGTTTGTGATATGTATAGATGACTTGGATGTGAATGTAGGAGGCACAAGTGGTTAATTTGTAGATAGCGTGAAAGTTGGTGATGTTGCGGGTAGTGAAGAGGGTTGTCTCAAGGCTATAGTCGGGCAGAGCACTGGGAGTTAGAATTTAATCCTGACAATGCAAAGCGATGCATGTTGGGAAGTCAAATAGGGGTAGGACATACATCATGAATGGGAGTGACATTGGGGTTCAAGTCCATGGTTTTCTGTAAGTACAACACGGATAGATAGAATACTGAAGGTGGCATATTTGTCTTCATAGGTTGGGATGTTATGCGACAGCTTCAAAAGACACTGGTTAGACCAGATTTGGAGTACAGTGTGCAGATGTGGTCACAACTCCACAGGAGAATGTGGTTGTACTGGATATAGTGCGGAGGAGATTCACCACGGTGTGCCCTGGATTGGACTTTAGTTATGGGGAGACATTGGATCGGCAGGATTTGTTTTCCCTGGAGCCAAGGAGGCTGAGAGGGTGATCTGATCATCACCACCCCGAGAGTTTTACAGCACAGAAACAGGCTCTACAGCCCAACTTGTCAGTGCCGACAAAGTTGTCCACCCAAGCTAGTCCCATCTGCCTGCAAATTTATTCTGCCATTCTCTGCCTGTTCAGGTGCCTTTCTCAAAGCTTTACTCTTTTATCTACTTCAGTCACCTCCCCTTTCAGGCACCAACCAGTGTTTGTGTTTTTAAAAAAATGCCTTGCCAATTTAGCTCTTTTAAACTTTCCTCTCATCTTAAATCTGTGCCCTCCAGTATTTAGCATTTCCACTCTGGAGAAAGAAAGATTCTACCTGTCCTATCTATACCTCTCACAATTTTATCTGCTTGTATGAGATTGCCCCACATCCTCCATGCCAGAGAAAACTGTCCAAATTTGTCTGTCATGCCAATACTCCCTTATCCAAGCAATCCCTTGTTAAAGTGGACCTGAGGTTGCTTGAAAACAAACAGGAATACAACTGCAAAAACAAATTTTAATCACTTTTCAAAGTGTGAGAACTCCGTTACAGCAAGAAGCACTGCCAAAAGCAAGTCTCACCCCAAGAGAGTCTGTCTCGTGGCTTACAGGTTGCATATTTATACAGATAAATTTCCAGTTTTTTCAGAACGTTCGAACAGACTTCTCCATATGAGTACATGTTTGTTAGAATTCTCTTGGGTCTCGTTAATCAGGGTTATGTCCCTTACCCAATGGTTAATCGTCTTTTGCTGTCTTAGCCAAATATGAAGTTGTTGTTGTTCTTCATAATGAGCTTTAACCTTGCTGAATTATCAAAACATACCATGGAATGTTCTCTGCTATACTATTTTGGTTACTACTTTAAAACTTACATTCTCATGCTGGTGGACCTCTTTTGTACACTGTTCAAAGCCTCTGCTGCAACCAGAGTGACACACAGTACCGTATTTTTATGTATATAATGTGTGCGTTTCTGCGTTTTTTACAAACCAGGTACCCCTGCGCGTTATATGTGTGTGTGCGCTATATGAGAATATTTTTACATGTTGAAACAACGTGCACAAT
>JAVLUD010000219.1:0-10651 GCA_032162045.1 Torpedo suessii
TTTGTTATCCTATTTGCCAAGATTTTCGCCACAATCTTATAATCTGCATTCAATAATGAAATTGGTCTATATGATGACGGTTTCAAAGGATCTCTATCTTGTGTTGTTTTTAACTAGTTGTTGGCACTCACAGTCTACACCCAATTAATTTGCATTTTTAAAAGATAACAGAAGACCATTTTCTTCCAAGCCTTTTGCAATAATGACCAAGTCCATTAAATGGCAGAAGGAAGAGTGAGAGCGGGATGCAAGGCACAGCTTTCCCTGTCATGCTTGGAGCAACACCATGGCTTTGACACTACATGGACAAAAAAATCCATTTTGTACTCGCTTTCTTTCTGGTGGATCAAGCCTGATGTTCACCTGATGGGGATGTTGTAGTGGCAGTGGAAGCCAAACAATCTGGAGGCATTCAGCAGGTCAAGCAACATCAGTGGGAGAATAAGAATCAGTCTTGACGAAAGGTTCTGTTCCAAAATGTCAACCATTCTTTTTCACCCACCTGTGCTGCCCAACCTACTGACTTCCTCCAGTGGATTGTATTTTGCCCTTTTAACAGACATTGCATAACTCAGCTGTATCTTAAACATCCTAATCAGCCAAATGCACTCTAACAAAACATCTCAATCAACGGATAGCAGCACCAACACAATCAGTTTTGTGCCATATTGCTGGTCGATGTTACATCATCCACTCCAAAATGTCTAACTCCAGATCAAGGTAGTGCAAACAACTAATCCATCTGATATTATCCACTACTCTTCATTTGCATTACCAACATTGTGAAACATGAAGATGCAAAATTCAGGTTCACATCTTCCACTGTTGAAGGTCTGGTGAAATAGAACCTCCACTAACACTACTGACCCAATGCAGAGTTATCTGGTGGTCAAAGAATGCCTAAATACCATATCAATATGCAAAGCACTGACCAACTCATTGATATGGCACATTGATAAATCATGAATTAAAAAAGAAAAAGTTTAATTCTAAATGTTATAGAGGAAAACAAATATTACTCTGATAAAAATCAGGCACTTGGAGTATAGTGAAAGAGATAGAGACAAGACATTTGACATTCAACATTTCCTACAAGTGACTGGTGACTCTCCAAAATCTGAAGACCCTTCTCCAATGCTGGATGATGTAATGATGTCACAGGGGCAGAAGTGGTGGAGAAACAGGAATTCCAATCCATTTTCCAGCATTTGGATTCATTTTCTGCACATGGAAAGTCACCACTACTGCACATCAACGATTGAGATTCAATGGCAACAAACAAAAACTTCAGCCTTGATGCGTTCTTTAAATTTCCATTCCATGTTGTCTACCAAAGTACACATTAAAAATAATTTATAAAATACAAACATCGTATGCATCAGCAGAAAACTAAAAAACATTTTTGTTTTCTTAATTTCATGAAACGGGCAGCAATTGAAACAACAACTTTTCTTAGAGAACAGCATTTACTGTGTACGTGAAATGGGTGGTTATTGAATAAGGGAGTAACTGGCTTAGCTGCGAAAATGCAGGAAAAACCAGAGGTCTATTTAAAATAATGTTTTCATTACTCTGATTCAGGGAGGAAAACTTGATTGTTAATTTCTGAGATATGACTGGGGTATCTCGTAATAATGAATTTTAAAAATGGATAAAATGTCAAGTAAAGATTCTTGAACTCTCTTATCTACTTTCTGTTACCTGTCTGCGCAGAGGGATGCTTTTGGTCAGCTTGTGCACCGTCGGCTGGGCATTGAAATCTGGCTTCTTGGCTGTGCTCCTCATGCGGCAAATAATAACCGTCAGCACCATGCACGCGATTACAAAAACACCAATGCAATAGATAACTATTTCCAGGTAGTCAGGAGAGGTCAACCCTTTTGGTTTGTCTTCAGGAACTGGATTACACGTAAAGAAATAATGGTCAGAAATTAGCACACAGGTTCACACATAAAGCAACTGAAATAGAAGTGACGCTTATTAACACTACTGACCCTGTCCGCCCAAACATTTTCAATAATAAGAAAAAAAAACAAATGCTATTTAGATAGCGACATAGGTAAAACATACACTAGTATGACACTGAGCTATTTACAACTGTAAAACCTCGGCTTCAACAGAATTCAGTTATCAAACTGGTACAGTACCACTCTTGTTGGAAGTAGCACAGCATCCTGTGGTACCAAGGGAAAACTCCCCATTTCTACCCACTACTCAGTGACACCAAGTGAGAAAACTTGATCTGCCGTGATGTTGCCATGCCATATTCACCAGCCCCACACATTTTTTGCTGAGACATTAGATGTCTGCAAACATCTTTAGAATCATACTATCTCCACAAAAAGAGGGAGAAAACCAGGAGCTGAAGAAAAACCAAAACTATACTTTTAGTATGACGAAGTACTATTGCATTTGATTCTAGAATGACACAGGATGCAAAATATATGGGGGACTTAGAGCAAGTTAACATTGTTCTATTTTTAGCAATTCTTAAGAATTGATTACAACAAAACTGAAAAAATCCTTTTGGGGGAAAAAAAAAGCTTCCAGCTCTTTTAGCTGTTGGGAAAATACTGATAATAGCAGTAAATGCATAAAATAAAATTCAAACATAAAATTGATAAACATATTAATTTCTTGCATTCAGTGATAAATATTGATGTTAAATTTAAAACTTTAACATGCTCTGGTGCAAGGTCCAAGACGCATTCAGCTAAAAGGTTAATCCTGAACCAGGTTTTGTTAAAGTGATACATATTCTCTAGTCTACAGTTTTGTGAACATTACACAAGCAGAAAACATTCAACATGTTAGACAGTGCCTTATATTTTATCATTAACGCATCTACAGCACAACGTATTTAGCTTAATGAATGCTACTCAAGCTTCTGCCATCCATAATATGTAGTTGCCAAAGGCTACCAAGCATTAATTACCCTTTGAAAGCATTAAGGTGAAGCAAGAAGCAAATAAAACCAGGAATAATCCCAGATTCCTAGTGAAAGCAAAGCTGCGCAAAGGTTTTTGCCTGATTGTCTGTGAAAATAGAGACTACAGCAAAGGTTTGTAGCATTCTTAAAGAGACAATCATGGTGTTTGGAGAAAAACCTTAACACTTCATTCAAGTCAACAGTGTGGTTAACAGATGCCTTTCTCCAGAGAGAAAAGATTAGCTGTTTTAGCATTTTACTAATCTGATAACCATCATTGTCTGACAGAATTGAAGTTTCAGTGGGGAATTACTGAGTAAGTGCAGGACCGATAATTGGGAAAGTTTCATCTGAATTTAGTTGTGTAGGGATAACTTTCTTCCTGCCAATTATCAGTTAAAGATACCACTGATGACCATTTCTTAAGAAAGAGAAACAGCATCAGTTTTAACATGCTCAGTAAGACTTTCCATGCCCTCTGTTGCAAATGAATCAAAATCCCAAGAAGTAACACCGCTCGATTATAGAAGGGGAACTGGCATTAAATGACAAAAAGAGCAATTATCAGTGCAATTCTCCCCTTATTTAATCAAGTACATTATAAATAATCATATACAAATTTCCATCAATTATCCAATTAGCTATAATGATGAAGCTATATACATATCATAATGGATTTTAGCATTTCAGTTTTCTTGCCAGTTCCTCTACAGAAAGCAGTGTCAATTTTGCACTAGGTGAAGATTAACCATTGAAGGAAAGCCGTATGTACCTGACTGAACTGTCAACCATGCAGTGTGATGAGAAATCCCAATAGAATTACCCGCCAAGCATGTATACTCCCCAGCATCCTCAAAAGTTACATTCCGTAAATAGAGAACCTCAATTTCTTTGTCCGTAGTATTAACACCGGCACTCTAGAAGAAAAATGAAAGCAAAAACAAAAAAATATACAAGCAAGACATCATGAGACACTTGTGGACAGGGACAACAAACCAAGGGATTGCTGCTTAACAGTAGAGGTGCAACAACCTGATGGAGTCATGTACCTGTCCACAACCCTTTATCCAAAGCTTGCGCCCCACTTCAAGCTTGTTGTATGGAATAATCAGATACCCATCACCATCTTAACTCACCCTCTAGGCATGCAATTTAACTCATGGAAAAATAGAGCCACAATAATATTTCTCTTTATAATTTTTGTCATAAAATAAAGGGGATGAAATGAAAGACGAGGTAGAACAAATGGAAGCGTAGAACTGTCTGAAAGTAAAGATGCAACGAATGTTTGCAGGAGAATGAAAAATTGTAGTGATGAAAAAGGCAAAGTTTAATTGACAAAAAAAATTGAACTGTACAGTTAGTTTGGCCACATATTGTGGATATTTTTCCATGTCTACCGTGCATAAAGTTGCATCTTGGAAAGGAAGTTAAGAAACCATTAATGACCCAAAGCACAGATTCCATAAGTTGCTTTCAATCTTCCAAGCATCTCCCAGCATGAATCAGCTGTTTCCCAAATTCATTTACTATGGGCAGAGCTTTGTGATTTTTGTTTTTGCAATTATGTTACCTTTTGGGGAGAATTGAGCAACAGTGAGCCAAGCAGACTGATTGACAGCTCCAATATAATTGGAGACCTTACATATATATTCGCCACTGTCCGCCTCAGTCACATTGTATAGATTCAGCACTTCTGCATTGGAACTATTTATCCCCGAGTGCTAGAACAAACCAATAACAGAAGATAACAATATCATTGCTGTTCTGGTATGAACAGAGCTAATATCCCACCACCAGCATCAGTCTCCATATGAAACATAGTTATGAAATAAAGGAAATAATATTATTTTGGAAAATGTTCCAAAAATCTTTTGTGGATTAAAAAAATAACTGGATGGACGATTCTACTTAAAAAGCTCATAACATTTTTTTTGGCATTTTTTAATCAGTGGAGCGCCTTTTTTCAGCAAAAAGGTCTGATCGTCAACGGAAAGCTTCTAAAGTCTAATAACTGCCCTTACAACTTTGTTCTGATACTGACCACTCATGGAGCCCACCTGGCTGAGCATCCAATTCCTTTAGAGTTCCAAGAGTTAAGCTGGGAGGTCTACAGATGTGACCTGAACAGGATCAGCGACTCCATTTCAAAGGAGAGAAATGGCTCTAGGAGAGATTGGCAAGTTCAAGGAAATGAACTGGTGATTTGAAATCAAACCATATTTGTTTGTTTCCATAGATGTTTTCAATTATTTTAAAGCTTTATAAATATTTGAATTTAAATAGCTAAAATAATATTATTTTTATTTGTTTGTAAAATACACTGGACAACGAAGATTTTGCTTCCTGAACACTTTTGGGTGTATTTTATGGATTTGGGGCTGCTGATCACGAAAATCACCTAAAAAATTTCCTATCACGTACCTTTTTTAGATATAACCTATTTTTGTGATTCTCTGTCATATTTTAAGTCTACTAGTATATTGCCCACAAAGCAAGCTGTTTTGGTCAATCCAGGCATGCCTGGGCATGCACTCAGTGGAGGTGCTATGCAAATGTTGTCTTAGGCCTGGGCATGCTTAGTCAGGATAGATGCAGACAGGCTATATAATATCAGCTCACATATACTGATGCTGTGCATTACATTGCTATAGATTGAATGCATGTTGATGCGCATGTTCTTCAGGCAATAACATAGTGAGTGTACTTAACAACAGCATTTCCTGCATTTGCATTTGGACTTCTTCCCAGCTGATCTTGGTGCAGTCAGTGACAAACACAGTGAAAAGTTTCACCAGGAAATTGCGACCATGGAAAAGCGGTATCAGGGACACGGACATGAGAGGCAACAGATGCTGAGTACAAACGAATATCAGCAGCAAAACATTTTTAAGTCATTTGAACCAATGCAATGTGTCAGCATCATTATGCGATTAAATGTGCTAAATTCAAAAAAAGTTAATTTAATGTATCTCCAACTTCCTACGCGATACAACAAATCCGAAGTTACCTTTGTGTTCAGCTTGAAGCTGTCTATCATCATCCCCAATTTTTTTTTTCAGAAAGCAAAACTTTTGAAAAAAATTGTTGTCCAGTGATAGAGATATTCATTCAGTTGACACTATTCACCACAGGTTAGGCCTGCAGGTGTTGCTTACCCAGCTACCAAACTCTAGGGGTGGAGCCTGAAATTTTCATGACTGCTCTGCATAGGACCTCCTTGATCAGAGTCAGCTTTGAGGACCATCGTGCCACTCCAATTATGAATATATAATGGGGCGGGAACCACTCGCTGGGATGAGCCACCAGATGGGCTATTCAACAGGACAGTTAATCAGATCTACAGGCCATTTATTTTGTACAATGCTTTCATCTCAGTTGAAATAAATATATAAATGTATTTTTGCTGTCATGGAAATAAAATTTTGGAAGAAAAACTATCAATTTAAACAACAATTAAAATCAGAAATGGGTATAATGCAAAACAAATTGGATATCTGAAGATATTTAAAATATGGATATTCCTTTCCCTTGGTGATAACAAATGTCACACAAAATTATCAAGTTCAGAAAGCCTTTGAATTCTCAAACCTTTAGGATATTGACATAAGGAACTCCATCTGGTCCGTATCTGCTACCATTCTTTTCAATGTGCTTCAGCCATTGTATATGGGGCTGGGCATCACTGAATACTTTGCATACAAATTCCACGTCACTTCCCACCACTGCTGTTTTGTTAGCAGGTAATCATGCTTGAAGAATAGGCCTGTGAGGTGACCGCTCTGAAATATATGAAAAAAATGAGTGTTCATTGGTACATGAAACTTGACAAAATTTTTCACATTTTCCAGATTTTAAATTTCATTAATACAGTTTACAGGAGACTATTACATGCTTGACAAAATAAAGCTTGTAGTGGAGTTTCTCCTCAACTCCCCCCTCCCTTTTGTCAGAGCCCAGTATTATGGGATAATTGACAAAGATGTATAGCTTTATTAAATCTGATAAATATGGACTAATTCAAAATTCTCTGCTTTGAGACCACAGACTGGAGCTGTTTCATGGAGGCAGTCACTGGGTTCAGGGAGGCAGCCACCTAAAACAAGCATGTAAACATCGACGAGTACACGAGCTCAGTGACAGGCTACATTTGCAAGTGCATCGAGGATATCGGAGAGATTAAATGCTACACCATCAGGTCTATTCGGAAACCATGGTTGGACGCAGTGGTCTGTGCACTTCTCAGAGCTCGAGATGCAGCCTTCAGGAAAGGAGACAAGTTGGCACCAAGATCAGTCAGGGCTGACTCTTCCGTGCAATCTGGAAGGCACAATGCGGGTACACACAGAGGATATATAAGCAGCTGTGTGACATCAGTGACCCAATGCGCATGTTGCAAGGTATCAAAACAATAAAAGATCACAAGACAATTTTGTGAGTCACCAATAACGGCACGTCCCTTCCGACACATTGAACATCATCTACACACGGTTTGACGAGAAGAACAAGCTGACGCCAAAGAAAGCTCAGTCTCGCCCTGAAGAACGTGTCGCTTGCATAGCCATAGCAGAGGTGAGGAGGAACCTATCTAGGATGAACCCACACAGGGCAACCGGAACAGACAACCTACCCGGTTAGGAACTGAAGGACTGTGCAGACCAACTGACTGAGGTCCTTGCGGAGATCTTCAACACGTCATTGAAGGAGTCCATCATCCCCGCAGGTTTTAAGGTAGCTACCATCAACCCAGTACCAAAGAGGGCGACAATAACAGGCCTCAATGACAACCGCCCAGTAGCATTGACCTCCACCATTATGAAATGCTTCGAGTGTCTGGTGATGGAACGTATCAAAGTGCACCTCCCAGAGACACTGGACCCATTTCAATTTGCCTACAGACGGAACCGTTCAACTGATGATGCTATAGCCTTGTCCCTTATCTTCATCCATACGAGAACAACGCTTCATACGCCTCGCTGCTGTTTATTGACTTCAGCTTGGCGTTTAATACAATCATACCCTAGAGGCTGGTGGAGAAGCTGTCCTCGCTGGGATTCATCACCTTGCTCTGTAACTGGATTCTAGACTTCCTGACGAAAAGTCCATAGTCTGTCTGGATTGGCAGCAGAACGTCAAGCATCATCATGCTGAGCACTGACGTACCTCAGAGCTGCATTCTCAGCCCACTCCTGTTTACGCTACTGACCCACGACTGCACCAAGAGTCATGTTTGCAGATGTCATGACAGAAGTTGTCCTCATCAGCAACAGTGACTCTCACTACAGAGAAGAGGTGAAAAATCTTGTGAAATGGTGCAAGAATAACAACCAGAGTCTCAACACGAACAAGACGAAGGAGATGATTGTGGACTTCAGAAGTACCAGAGACAATCACCCTCCACTACACATTAATAGCTCAGTAATGGAGAGAGTGGAGAGCACCGTTCCTCTGAGTCTGCTTAAGAAGTGACCTATTATGGACACACATCTCCTCACTTGTCAGGAAGGTGCAACAGCGACTACACTTCGATGGTAGACTAAGGCAGGCAAGGCTACCAGCCATCATTCTGTCAACCTTCTACACAAGCTCTCTCCAGAGCGTCCTGGCCAGCTGCATCACAGCGTGGTACGGTTGCTGTAAAGAACCGAATTGGAGGTCAATCCATAGGACCATAAAAGCAGCACAGAGGATCACTGACGTCTCCCTCCTCCTACCCCCTCATCGATGTGATTTACTAGGATCGTTGGTTAAAGAGAGCTCGCAAAATCTGTAAGGACTTCTACCACCCCAAAAACAGCATCTTCCAGCTACTTCCATCAGGAAAGAAATACAGAAGTATTAGAGCCAGATCCACCAGGCTGAGGAACAACTTCTTCCCACGGGCAATGAGACTGCTGAACGACTGCTAAAATAACTCTCCGTGACTCTACTATTTATTGATAATATTTATTTTTAATATACGCATGTAAGACATGTTCATAGGTTCTATGTATTTGTAGTTTGTAATGCGTGTTTGCACTGTTTTTGCACCATGGACCGGAGAACGCTGTTTCATCGGGTAGTACTTGTACAATCGGATGATAAATAAATGAACTTGAAAATAGCAAAAGTAAAAGTAAATTATATCAGCCAACTTTATGGTATAAAATAATACAGAAAGCTACTACCAATGTTTTGAAGTGCTGTTTCAGCTTTTATTTGAAACAGTATAAAATTATGTTTTGCCACATGGAAATAGAATTTTAAAATATGAAGTGCATGGATTTTAATAAGACTATTCTCTTCAGTTTTTTCCATTACGTATGAAACAACATCCTGCTTTAATAGCTATGAGACTTGTAAAAACAATCTAGTTTAAGAAGCTCAGAAATGTCTTTAAACTTTGGAAGGAGACCACAGAGTAGCTCCAGACCCCCAAAGAAAACATTGGAGGTACCAACAGAACACTTTTAAGGATGTATGCTAAGAAATACAGTACATACAAGAATCAACCCACCATATATATTACTTTTATTAGCTTGCCAGCATTTCTAAATGGGTGTTTTGAATTTGCCAGATTATTTCACAAGCAAACATTTTGAGTGCATTGCAAAGAAATAGTGCCTCTGGCTAACAATAAGACCTTTGATACAGTCAAACATATTTGGCAAGATGCTGGCATCTACTGGGAATTAATTCATGGGGCAACCTTGCCCTGTTCTCAGGCCACAATTAGCTCTTTTAAAGTATGGTACAATCAGTCAAATGTTCTCATTCTCACATTCAAATATTAGATGTTGAGCTTTAAGTCACGGATTTTTATTCTAATCTAAACATTCCAAGTACCTTCCTGTTACCATTATATTAAAGCTGTCGAACATTTTTGTTTTTTCAATTTTCTGAGGAAAATACAAATTCTCAACTATTTTCTCGCCAAACCTCTTACAAATGTAAAACTCTTTTAGCTCTTCAAACACGCTGCATACAATTATAAGAATTTACAAACTTAAGACATTTTATTAACAAATATTAATCAAATATTAACAATGATATCAAGATGGTGGCGCTGCCGGAGCTGCTGTAACAGCAGCACTGCCACTGGTGTGAGACATAGCGCTCCCATGGGGTCCATCCACCCAGTCAGACTGTTGTCAGCTCCGTACAGGCTTTAAATTGCCTGAAAATGGAGCCGACGGTGGTTTTATTTAAAAATATTGCGACCGCAGGGTCTGGGCCCAAGATCGGCAGCAGCCATGAGGGGTTGCAGACTACGGGGAAGCAGAGGACTGGTGCAGGGCACCAGAAAACCAGGAGAACACTCCCCCCACCCCACCCGTTTGAGAAGTAGAAGCAGGACGGTGACCACGGCAGCGGACCAGTGAGGGGTTTTGCAATTGAACAAACACACAGGCGGAGGGCTATTGGTGATTCAAGGCGAGGAACCCAAGCAGGCTGCGGACTATTGGCGACTTCAGTCGAGGGATTCATACCGGGCTGCGGACTGCTAGAGTCTGGCTCAAGACTGGCTGAAGGGGCACCAGGTATCAGAACCAGGATGTGAGAGGGTGCCGAAGGGCCCTGATCGTGTTGGAGGTTTGGATCTGGAGCTCAGGCTGCTGATAGTTTGGACTGGACTCTGTGGCTGCAGGGGCTGCGGAAGTGTTGGAGGTGAATCCACGGATACTCGGTGACTCTGGGGGGACTCTCTTTTGCTTCTCTTTCTCTGACTGTAAGGAATGTTAG
>JAVLUD010000220.1:0-10649 GCA_032162045.1 Torpedo suessii
GGAGGGGGGGTGGCTCTGTGAATGGAGAGGGACGGGGGTGGAGAGCTGGAGGAAAGAAGACAGAGGGATAGGGAAGAGTGGGTGAACGGGGAGTGGTCTAGCAGAAACCGGAGAAATCGATACTAATGCCATCCAGTTGGAAAGTGCCCAGATGGAAAATTAGATGCTGCTCCTCTAATTTACAGGTGGTCTTGGTTTGACAGTACATGACGTCATGGACAGACAAGTCAAAATGAGAGTAGGGTGCAGAATTGAAGTGGTTGGCCACTGGGAGATCCCTGTCATTGATGCGGACAGAGTTCAGGTATGCCTCAGTCGGATGGAGTGAGGCTGGTATTGGAGACTGGACAGAGCTGTGGTGGAGAGAGATGCTCGGAGGGTTGGTGGGAAGATATTTGTAATGAGTGTTAAAGGAAAATGTCACTATTTAAATGTGTTTAAAATGATTATTTAGGTGGTTTTGGTTCTGAAGTGGAGAATCTATCCATTGGTGAAGAGAGCTATTTGAAAATTATTATATATAGATTGAACATGGAACAGTACAACACTGGAACATGTCCTTGAACCCAGGCTGGCTACAGCGAAGATGATGAAAAATCAAATGAAGTCTCCACTGCAAGCACACGATCCACATCGCTTGATTCTCTGCATATTCATGCATCTATAGCGATGCTTCTTAAATGCTACTATATCACATCTGTTTTCACCACTACTTTTGGCAGCCTGATTCAGGCATCTATCACTCTCTTTTTATATTAAAAAAAACACCCCTCCCATCTTTAAACTTTCCCCCCTCTCACCTTGGTTACATGTCCTGCCATATTTAATGCTTTTACCCTGGGAAAAAGATTCTGATTGCCTACTCTATCTTTGCCCTTCATAATTTTATAAGCTGCTACCTCAGCCTCCTAAATGTTATGCAATTTTGCATAATACTGTCACAAAATATTTAGGAACTTCAAAGAAGTTTCTTAATTTGGAATCTAAATTCTTAATAAAGGTTAGATTGGAAGTGATCTGACTGGAAAGCTAGTGATATTCACCACTCTCCTGTTTAATTGAATTGTTTTGTTTATTGTGCCATGTACTGAGATACAGTAAAAAACCTTGTCTGGTGTGCTATTCAGGCAAGTCAACCCGTCTTTGTGTAAACAGCTAGTGCAAAATAAACAAAAGCGCAGAGTACAGTAAAACTCCTGGTATCCACCACCTTTGGGGATTGATAGATGCCGGATAAGTGAATTTTCCGGTTGCTTGAGATTGCATGTTGCATGATTGGTGAACTAACAGCGAGGCACACCAATTTTAAACTTCGGTATTTTGTACCTATTTATTTTCCGCGATTTTTTTTTTTGCCGGTTGCTTGAATTCCTGATAACAGGAGTTTTACTGTATAAAACTATAGAGAAAAAGTTCACTTAAGACCGTGCAAGGGCAATATCATTTCACGAATGAGAGGTCTGTTGGCTGATAGCGATGGGGAACAAACTGTCTTTGAATCTGGTGATGCACGTTTTCAAACTCGTGTAGCTTCGGCCCAAAGGCTGGGGGGAGAGGAATGTGTGACTGGGGTGGGATTTGACTTTGAATATTTCGGCCGCTTTCCTGAGGCACCAAGAGGAGTGGATGGAGTCAGTGCAGGGGAGGTTTGTTTACGTGTTGGTCTGATCTGCATTTGCAACTCTCTGCAATGTCTTCCAATCTTGGGTAGAGCAGCCTCTGCACCACACTGTGATGCACTGATTTATAATTTGCAATACCTTATCTTCGAGAGAGTTTCGACTATCACCGAGGTTGAATTGTAATGTTGAGTTGTGAGAGGAAAATAGTTACTTTGAAAGTCTGAATGACAAATCTTACAACTATCTCTGTAGCCTTGGGTCAGCCACTCAGCCACAGAATGGTGCAGTCAGAATGCATGTTATTGTATTTTAATTCTCTCTGCTTGGTGTTTAAATTCCGAGATATGGCACGTTCAAGCAGAGGCAATCTAGATTTATTTAGAGGCTCAACATATTTTGAAATGTTTTACAGCAATTGTTGGCTTTTATGAAGTCACGTTTTGCATGATTAAAAACGTCATAAATTACAATAAATCAGACTAAAATTAACATATCGCCACATGAGGAAATATTAGGGTTGAAGAGGCAGATTTTTAGGAATGTTTTAAAAAAGGAGAGGAAAGTAAAGAGATTTGGAATGAGAGACTCTTTCGCTATCCCTATGTCTCCTTTCCTCCAGCTCCCCACACCTTGTCTATCTCTTTTTCCATATCCCCCTGTCTCCTTTCCTCCAGCTCTGCATTCATAGGGCTACCACCCATCCCCGATCAATCTCAGCTTTTCTCTCCTGCCCTCCTATTCATGTCCTCCTATGACCTCTTGGCTGTTGGCCTGTGCTCCTCCCCTTGCCCCTTCTTCCCTCCTCCCCCTTACCTTTTTATTCAGGTGCCCGCCTGCTTTTTGCCAACACCTTGACGAAGGGCTCAGGCCCAAAACTTTTGTTATATCTTTTTGCCTCCTATGGTCGCTGCGAGACCTTCTGAGTTTCTCCAGCTTTTGTGTTTTTTATTCCAAAGAATCAATTTTGCTGGATTAAATTCCTTTCGTTTATTAACTATAACTGAACTCAAATCAGTATAAAAGAAAACTCTATTCCCCTGAACCATCATTGGACCATTCTGCGACTTAGCGTTTTGAATAGCTAATCTCAATACGTTCTCTTTGTCCGGATATCGAAGACATTTAACCAAAACTGAACGTGGTCTTTGACCAACATTCGGTTTCCCCCAACCAACTCTATGCGCTCTCTCTAACACCAGTCCATACTTAAAATTGTTAATTCCCAAAACCTTTAGAATCCATTCTTGAAAGAATTCAGTCATATCAAACCCTTCAAAATTTTCAGGTAGTTCCACAATTTTAATATTGTTCCTCCGGCTCTGATTGTCCAATACATCCAGCTTTTGTAAAAGTTAATTTCTTTGCTGCTCCCAACCTGTAAATGAATCTTCTACTTTATCAACTCTATCTTTATAATCCACCATTTCTTCATAATGCTCTTTAACATCCTTTTCAATTTCTCATATCTTGCTTCATGGTTTTTATTTCTTCTTCAATTCCATTAAATCTATATTCCATACATTGACTCAGCTTTGACACTTGCTTTGTTAAATTGTCAATAGTCTTAAATATTTGTTGTTGAACCAAAGATACTTCAGTCTCTTCTCCACTTTGTTCTTCGTCCTCTCCCTCCATTTCTGCTATTTCTTTCATGACTTGTTCATGACAATAAATTCTGATTCTGATTCTGATTCTTGCAACTACCAATGACAATTGCTTTTGGCACCAGTGAAAATATAGAGTGTCTCAGTATCCAGGAACCATTTCCTTCAATACTTGTTGTATCATTTTACATTTTTTCTTTAGACACTTTTCAACTCTCTTGAATTTGCCAAATATTTATCAGCACACTGCCTGTCTGCCTCCCTTGTTAATTCAGTTCATACAATCATCTCCCTTCTCTTAAGCAATCTGGATCTAAATTTTCAACACACCACTTCAATTTCTATGCTTCTTGTAACATCAACAGCCAAAAGAAGCCTATGGCCCTTCAGACGTACAGAGTACAAATTCAGCCACTTAGCAGTTCACAGACTGCACTAGCAGTTTTGAAATGAACTCGTGTTGGGGATAATTTCTCATTCATAAAAACAACATCCCAGACATATGCAGGGCTCACATCAATACATGTGGAACTGTGAGTTATTTACAGAAGTTTCAAGTTACAACCATAGTGGCAATTTCTGTCCGTGAGAAATTAAAACAAATGAGGCAAGCTGATCATGTCAAACAACAACATCACATGCACAAAATGTTACAGGGATATTAATTCTGTGTTAGGACAGGCATAGAGTCAAACAGCCCTGAAACATGCCCCTCAGAACACCATGGCTATGCAGACCATCCACACTAATCCTTTTTGTTATTCTCTTATATTTCCAGTGTGTGAATTGCAACAACCAATACTTGGTTCAATTTTCTGATGGACAGTTCTTTAACAGGAAATTGTTGATGGGCGGCTGGGTGGTGTTTGGGGAGTTGAAGAATGCAATGTTGTGTCAAGGGAAAAATAAAGAAAGTCGATTTCATGGTGTGCGGAAAGAAACGAGTGAGTGTATTCTTTATTTGTTTGTAAGCTGTGGTAAATCAGTGCCTTTGCAAGTGATGACCACGACGTGATTTGAACATGCAGCTTTCTGATTTAAAATGGATAGTGGTGAGGATACACCCCTTACAGGAGCAGTTGGGGAGGTCAAACTGGAAATTACCCCCCTTTTTATTAATATTGCACCAGCATGGTTCATGATCCTCAAAGCGCGCTTCTCTGGCCTCAGTGTGATGAGTCAGAAGACGAAGTACGGTTTACTTGTGGAGCGTCTTCCAGAGCAGATTGCCTGTGAAGTGAAGGATGTCTTAGTGGATCCGGATGGTAATCTCCCATACGACATGCTTAAGGTGGCTATTCTGCGGCGTACTCAGCCATCAAGGGAGACTCATATTGCCCAATTACTAGCTGGTGACAGCCTAGGCGATAGGCAACCGTCACAGATGTTGAGGAGGTGGTGCAGACTAGCTGGAACAGATCCTGTCGAAGGCGATTTTAGGAAACAGAGGTTCCTTCAATGTTTACATCGTCATGTTCAAGAGAATTTGGTGAGTGTCTTTCGAATGTCCACCCTCGATCAGTTAGCGGATCATGCCGACCTCGTTATGTCCACGACAGTCCCAACGTGAGTGACCTCTGGCCATATGTTTGAATATGAGAATCATTTGCAGCTGAAAGAACACATGACATATTGGGGTGTCTGCGTTCCTCTGTGGTTGGGGGGACCACTGAAATCTCTGCACCGTAATCGACAAGAAATTGAAAATCCGAGAGACGGTCTTTGAGGAAGAGAAGGCGGCCGACGTGCCCATGGGCAGCAGTTGCCTTTACTGCCGGGCCTGGTCGTTTCCCAGCTGCCATTTGTAGAAGTCGCAAGGTGGCTGACAGGACCAGACAGCAGCACCAAATCTCTGATGCTTCCAACAAATACGCCTCCACTACGTCCTCGACCACCACGATTCCAACCAGGATGACGGAAGGAATTCCGTTGCGTGCCCAAAGCTTGGTCCTGCGTAGTCAGTGCTGCCATTTGCCGCTCCAACTCAGTTATCTTCAATTGAGAAGGTGCTGGCGCTACCTTCGATTGAGAAGGTGCAGACGTTTCACAAGGTACAGTAAGCAGTTGTTCCAGCTCCATTTGCTCCTGTTGACTATGGGAAGAAGCCAATCCTTCTATCTTCAATGCAGAAGTCGTGGACATAATGAGGTCGGCATGATCCGCCAACTGATCGAGGGTGGACTTTCGAAAGACACTCACCAAATGTTCTTGAACATGACGAAGTAAACATCGAAGGAACCTCTGTTTCCAAAAATTGCCTTCAACAGGGTCTGTTCCTGCACCATCTCCTCAACATCCGTGATGGTTGCCTATCGCCTAGGCTATCATCAGTTAGTAATTGGGCAATACGAGTCTCCCTAGATGGCTGAGTACGTCGCAGAATAGCAGCCTTAAGTATGTCGTATGGTAGATTACCATCCGGATCCACTAAGACATCCTCCACTTCACAGGCAATCTGCTCTAGAAGACACGCTACAAGTAAACCGTACTTTATCTTGTGACTTGTCACACTAAGGGCAGATAAGCGCGCCTCGAGGATCGTGATCCACACTGGGACATTATTAATAAATAGGGGGGGAATCTCCGGTTTGATCTCCTCGACTGCTCCTGTAAGGGGTTTATCCTCATCACTATCCATTTTAAACTAGAAGGTACTGTGAACTCACATCGGGGTCACCACTTGTAATGGCACTAATTTACCCCAGTTTACAAACAAATAAAGAATACACTCACTCGTTTCTTTTGCCACAAAATGGAGTCGACTTTCTTTATTTTCTGCAGACACAACATTGTATTCTTCAACTACCAAAACACCACCCATCCAAACCCCTCTGACCTTCTCATTGGCTCACTGCCACAAGGGTGATCCTGACACTCTCACTCTCCTCCTCCTGCACCTGAGATTCATCACCCGTATACTGACGCTTAACACACCCGCACATGCGCGCTATTACCCCCGTGCGTCGCTTATGTCATAGGCGACAGCCGGTACTGCTCCTGACGAAGGTAAGTATGTGACCGCGACACATCTAGGGCTTCTGGTTGGGGAAAACCCTGAACGATTTGGTGGGGACAGCTGTTTTGATAAAGTCTGTAACGGCCCTAGTGTAATCATTCAGATCTGAGTTCTTGAACACAGCCCAATCCCCTGACTCGAGGTAGTCCTGTAACCATTCTTCAGCCTCCCGCGGCCACCTTCTGGCTGTTCTGATCTCTGGAACCTCTCTTTTTAGGCTCTGTACGCAGGCAGAAGGAGCACTGCCAGGTGACCCGACTTGCCATAATACTGTCTTGGCAAAGAGCGATAGGCCTTCCTTATCTTAGTGTGGCAGTGAACAAGTGTGCTGGGACCTCTGCTACAGCAGGTTAAGTGCTGGTCATAAATGGGCAGGATTTTCTTAAGACAGGCCTGGTTAAAGTCACCCACCATGATTTGTTGTACGTCGGGGTTGGCCGTCTCTTGTTTACTGACCACATCATGCAGCTCTATGAGTGCCTGTTTGTAATCGGCATCAGGAGGGATATAAACTCCGGTGAGAATCAATGATGAAAACTCTCAGGATAGATAGAAGGGTCTGCACTTAATCGATATTTGCTCAAAGGCAATGGAGCAGGAGGTCAACATAACCCTTATGTTCTATTCAAATTTTTAACGAAATTTTCTTATTCAATTCTTTTATGAAAGCCCTGAATAATTTTATTCCACATAAAGTCTGTGGAACTTGTTGCCATAGGCAGCAATGGAAGCGAGGTCATTGGATGTATTTAAGATAGAAATTGACAGGTATTTGATTAGTCAGGAATCATTCTATTGAATATTTTCTGCACTCTCACAAGAACTTTAACATCTTTCCTAATACAGTAAAACCCCTGGTATCCAACACCTACAGGGATTGGTAGATGCTAGATAAGTGAGTTTTCCGGTTGCTTGAGACTCACTCTTACAATGCCTAACTAATTCATCTGCATTAAGAATAAACAGTTTAAAAGACAAAAATACTATATTGTACTTACACTGAACATCCTGCATGAATATATAAACATTAAAGCATTTTACTTTATTTTCAGTCACATTCTTTGAAAAATTTAACCTTCGCTGCACCTGCAGGTGCTTCTCCCTCCACGGAGCTGCCCGAAAGACAAACAATAACATTATAGATAATTAACCCACTCTCCCCCAAGTTTACAGATGAAGCCTTGCTAATATACAATAATACACTAATAAAGGTAAAGACTCTTACTAAGCAGGGATAAGGAGACACTTTAAAAGAGTCACCCCAATGATGGGCGGCATCAACCAGCTCCTCTTCCTAGGCGACGCTATTTCATTCAAACACAACTTTGTTCAAACAGCTACTACGAGCAAAGAACGACCACAGCACTCCATTGGCTGACTATTTGCTGCCATCTTCACCAAAGGTTTATGTGTTACTTCAGAGAACATTTACTTTTACAATTTTAAACTTTTATTTAATTTTTTATTTATTCTTATTTTATTTAATTTTCATTTATTTATTTATTTTCCTCAATGTTTTTGCCGGTTGCTTGAATTCCGGATAACAGGGGTTTTTACTGTGGATCCAGACCAGACATGTGGGTTTGTAAGATTGTCAAAGCCAGCAAGAACTTTTGAACACTGCTGAGTGTAATGCTATTTAACTCTAACAAAAATAGTGACTCGTTTTCAATGCTAGATTGTTAACAGTATCAATATTAAAACAGATAATTATCTCAAATTGAACAACAATAAAGATACATTTTACATATTTTTTATCCTGAGACTTCATCTGGATGCTCTTTCAAGTGTTTACTGTGGCTCTCTGGTTTCTAATCCACCCATTTCTAGAAAAATCACACACCCAAGATCTATTTGTACAAAATAGGGCAAAACTTTTTGTGGTGAAGTGTAGTCAATGTGGAGCCTGCATGAATGGAAGTGCAGTGCAAAGGAATAGCAGCTATTCAATAGCTAGTTGGCTGCAAAGCCAACATATACACGCCACCAAAATCATCCAAACACAATTAGTGAAGGTGTTTACAGACACAATTAGCCACAGTGATATTAGAATTAATTAGAAGGAGAGAGATGAAGAGAAGTGATTTCAGGAGAGAATTGCAGAGCTTTATACAGTAAAACCCCTGGTATACAGTACACAAGGGGATTGATAGATGCTGTATAAGTGAACTTTTCAGTTGCTTGAAATTGTGGGTTGCGTGATTGGTGATATAATGGTGAGGCGCGCCACTTTTAACCCTTTGGACTCCGGCTATTTTTAATGGTTCATAATATATACTCCGGACCGGGTCCATGGGTAAACCACAGTACGAACACCTGTACGAACCAACTGGTGGTTGGTTATAAAACCAGCCCCAGAAAACGAGGACACGGAGTATATGCACTTGTTGGTAGTCCCTGAAAACAGGGACACGGAGTCCAAAGGTTTAACAGTAAAAAGTCCCTGGATCAAATCAAGGGACTGATGATATTGCTCTGCTGGGAGAGGCATTGACTAACTGAGTTAAATAGCCTCCTTTGGTATCATAGTAAGTAAGTAGAAGGGAAGAAGGATTAAAGATAGATTTCCACAATGTTGGGTTTTGACACTGAAGTCGTGCTTATCAATGGCAAGATTATAGAATTCAGGACTACCCTGGAGTAAATAGAAATGAGCTCATTGAAACATACAAAATACTTCAAAGGCTTTAAAGGCTTGATGCAGGGAGGATCAGTCTTCTGATTGGGAGATGTAGAAGTACAGGTTACACTCTCAATATGAGTGGTTAGTCATTCAGCTTTTTTTATCATCCACCGCGAATCTTTGGATACATTGGAATTCTGAATTTAATAATATTATGGGAGCTTTTTAGTTGTAGGGGTATCCATAAGTCATATGTAGGAAGGGGTCCATAAATCAAGGCATTCGAAACCAGCCTGTGGGATCATGGCTGGTCTTTTACTTCAGCACCACTATCCTGCAATAAACGTTCCATTCCTTTCATGGCCAAAAACCATCCAGTCTCCGTCTTGAACACCCTCAGCAACTTACCCACAGAGCTCTGGGATAAAGAATTGCAAAGATTAAGTTGATTTTGTCCATAAGAGAGAAAACTAGTTCACTCCTATGAATAGCAGGACTAATTTCCTTTCTCCACTTTAAGTACTTGCTCTTTCTTATCAGTCTGATGTCCTTTTGATGCCATTCATCACAATACTGTGGAGGCATGGGTACCATTTCAAGCAATTCATGTATTTTCTGACATGGACAAAGTCAACTTACAAATATCTGAAAGAATGGAACCTGTTTGTAACCCAGGGATAGTCTGTATTGAATGGTGGGGCAGGCATGAGAGGCTGTGTGGCCTGTTCCCTTTTCCTTCTGCTCTTACGTAAAAGGCTCAAACTGAAGAAACACCAAGAAGGTGCAGTGTGGAAACTATACTGACTGGTTGCATCATGGTCTGGTTTGGTAACTCAAGTAGTCAGTGACACAGAAGGCTGTAGAAAGTGGCAATCTATCATGGGCACCGACCTCCCATCCATTGAAGACATATATGTGAGACGTTGCCTCAAGAAGGCAGCCAACATAATAAAAGATTCCTATCACCCTGGTCACAACCTTGCTGCTTCCTTCAGGCAAAAGATACAGAAAGCTTAAGTCCAGCACCTCTAGTTTCAAGAACATTTTTTTTTGTCTGAGAGTTAGCAGGCTCTTGAACCTACCCATACTACCTTAATCCTAACCATAAACTACTCCAGCATCACCAAAAGATCTGTCTGCACTATTGAAACATCACTTTTTTTGGACTAACTGTAACTGTGAATATTTATCTATCCTTTTATATTAATCTGTCTCAGGCATGCTGTGGTAATTTAATTTATAATATTGTAGTTGGTGTATCTTGCGTACCTGTGTGGCTGCAGTACGTAAGAATTTTGATTCATCTGTACATTGTACTCATATATATATAAAACAATAAATTCTTTTCACCATCGTTGAGATTTCTGGGGATAGTGAGCCGAGAGGAGGTTACAGAGATGTTAAGGGGAGAAATCACACTATGTGTTCAAACATCATTTAGCTGATGGAGACACAAATAACTGCAAGTGCTGGAGTCTGGAGCAAAAATTACATTGCTGGAGGAACTCAACATCATGGAGGAATGTTAAAAATAAAGATATCTTTGAAGCACTTGTCGACTGAGAGTTCCCAGATGAGAGAGCACAGGTGGAATTTGTGTAAGAATATTGGGATTTTTAGATCAACTATTAACAGAGGGTAAAAGGAGACCAGCCAAGTCAACAGAGGAATAGTCAACATGGATATAGTCGGGGGGGGGGCGTGGCGTGATGGCATAGGGAGAAGACGCAGAGATACACCTCTCCCAACAGATTAAATTAAGAAGCCCTTTTAATTAACCCTAA
>JAVLUD010000221.1:0-10645 GCA_032162045.1 Torpedo suessii
AGGAGGTGAACATCAATCTTTGCTCCTGTAAGGATGCCATCCCTTTCTCCAAATGTCTGCACCTTCACTGCAACTTCTGTCAAGGTGAGGCACTCCATGTGACTTTGTCCCTGCTGTGGTCAATAGAGCCATCTCCCACATTTCTACCAACTCTCAGAATTCCGTTCTTACCCTCCCCCTCACCCAAACAGAGAGAGTGTTGCTCTTCTCCTCACCAGCCTTCATATTCCAAAGAACCATAGAACACTACAGCACACAAACAGGCCATTTGGCCCATCTAGTCTGTGCTGAACTGTATGCATTTACTCTGACATTAACCCGCATAATTTTATATACCTCTATCAAATCCACCCTCCTTCTTCTACGCTCCAGGGAATAAAGTCCTAACCTGTTTAACCATTCCCTGTCACTCAGTTCCTCAAGCCCCAGCAACATCCTTGTACATCTTCTCTGCACTCTTTCAATTGTATTGATATCTTTCCTGTAGTTAGGTGAGTAAAACTGCACACAATACTCCAAATTTGGCTCACCAACGACTTACACATCTTCACCATAATATACCAACTCCAAGACTCAATACTTTGATTTATGAAGGCCAACGTGTTGAAAAATCTCTTCACGACCCTATCTACCTGTGATGCCCCTTTCAGGAAATTACATGCCTGTATTCCTAGATCCCTCTGTTCTACTGCACTCCTCAGTGCCCTACCATTTATCGTGTATATCCTACCTTATTTGTCCTCCCAAAGTGCAACAGCCAATTTTTCCATTTGGTCCAGATCACACTAAAAGCATTGAAAGCCTTCCTTGCTGTTCACTACTTATCCAATATTTGTGTCATCTGCAAACTTGCTGATCCAATTTACCACCTTATCATCCAGATCATTGATATAGATGATAAACAACAATAGTCCCAGCACTGATCCCTGAGGCACACCACCAAATCACAGGCCTCCACTCTCCCGCAAAGTCAATGTCAAAGCCAATTCAGCATATCATCCTCTGTCATTTCCTCCAGCTGCAACTGGATCCCACCATCAGTCATATCTACCCCTCCCCACCCCTTTCTGCCTTCATGTGGATCACTCTGTGACTCCCTTGTCCATGCATCCCTCCCCATCCACCTCTCTGTGACCCCTGGTACTGCCACCACTGCAACCAAAGTCTTACACCTCCTCCCTCAACACCATCCAGGGTCCCAAACAGTCCTTCCACAGGAGGTAAAGATTCACATGCACCTCCTCTAGACTCATCTACTAAATTCGGTGCTCCCGATGTCACCGCCCCTGATGACATGATGAGATGAGACCAAATGCAGACTTTAGAACTGTGTGCAATATCGTGTCAAAGGCCTTCTACCTGTTAAAGCTGACCAGACAGGCACCCACCCTTCTGCCCAGCATGCAGGCAATGGTATCATTGAGCAGCACAAGGCTGTCAAAGATTTTCTTGCCCGATAGAGCACAGGTTTGTTGTGGGGGGGGGGGGGTAAGTTCAAGTGTATTATCATCTGGCTGTACATATTCAATTGACATGTAAATATTTATGAAAATTACTGATAAATATGCAGATTTTTGGACACTACCTTGAGGAAATCTTCCAATGATGTCCTGATCCATTGATGCTGGAATGGAAATGACGAGATTGAGTGCTGAAGACAGTCATTCATTTTGGTACAACACACACAAGCTCTCTGACTTTCTGACATTGTATGGAAACTACACTGGAGAAGGTGAAAAAGCAGAGATGGTTTTAAAATTTAGAGATACAGCACAGTAACAGACCACTCCGTTCCATGAGCCCATGCTGACCAATTACACCTATGTGACCAATTAACCTATGAACCTTGTACATCTTTGGAACATGGGAGGAAACCAGATGTTATCCAGAGGATTATTCAGAAGGTTGGACAGGAAACTGGTCTGAACAAAGGAATTTCCATGTGCTTGCACCTGGAGAGTCACCTGACCAGCCAGGCAGGAAGTAGGTCGAAAGTCATTTCCCCATGCCATTCAAGGTAAGATCCACCCACAGAGTGAGGCTACCATATAATTGGTTCTCATAAGTCACATGGGTGCAACTGAGCCGGCCCCCCAGCCGGCTGCAGTTTAAAGTCCACCACGTGGAGCAACTCTCTCTTTTGGCCTTGTTGAGACTATTCCAGAGCTCCACTCAAGGTTGTGAGCCACGAATGACACTGAATGACTGATTGTGAGGGGTCTGACCCAGGTTGAGAGACGTGGGCGACACTGCAGAACCAGTTTTTAGGTGTATGCTGGTACAGGGTGGGGGCTATTTGTGGCATGCACCTGGGGGAGACTGTAGTGTCTCACCAGTTGTAGATTGTAATCAGATTTGTACTTTTAAGTTAATCGGTGTGCCATGCCTGCTAGTGAGAGAGGGGTGGCAGGTACTGTTTGTTTAACCCTCACTTTACAATCAGGAGCTGCAATTATCAGTGATTAACCAGCGTCCGACGTGCATGATTTGTGTGTTGGTGTTTTGTCTGAGCGTGAGTGTGTTTCCAATTTACCCACATG
This sequence comes from Torpedo suessii, assembly GCA_032162045.1. Lineage (NCBI taxonomy): Eukaryota > Metazoa > Chordata > Chondrichthyes > Torpediniformes > Torpedinidae > Torpedo > Torpedo suessii. The sequence goes on from JAVLUD010000221.1 coordinate 2,541, forward strand.
TAAATAAAGACCACTGTCTGATAATTAACCGTGTCCAGAACTTATTGTTTCTTGAACCCTCTGAACTTGTTCTCACCATGACATACATCTACTGGATGTTGAAAGCACCCCTCTTTCAGTCAGTCCTGCAGAGTTGAACAACACAAAAACAGGCCTTTGGCCCACTGAGCCGGCACCGACCATCAAGCACCTATTTACACAAATCTTACGTTTAAAAAATAGGATTATTCTCCATGCATTGTCATCGTCACTCCCGAGAAGTTACCACTCCCTGACACATCGGGGCAATTTACAGTGCTCAAGTATCCTACCACTCTGCACTTCTTTGGGATACAGGAGGAAATGGAAGCACCCAGAGGAAGTTCATGTGGTCTCAGGGGGATCCTGCAAAGTCCACACAAACACACAGCTCCCTGGCACTATGAGGCAACAGGTCTCCCAGCAGCACTGTCCCATGGGTGGTGTGAACAGTGTAGAAGGTTGGTGAGACAGGGCATCTCAACTTCATTTCCTTTATAATTATAGATAAATTAACAATGGAAAAAAAACAAAAAAATGATCCATTCAGTATGAAATGAGAAATGGGCAAGTATTGCAAGGCCCACTCCAGGATCTGTGCAAGTAATCTCAGCTCCATGTGAATATTGCCACTATGAATGACATCTCTCCAGCCATGCAGTCCCTTGAAGGAGACAATGAGCCAGACCATGCTGGCTAGTTGGAGCACATGTCAACATGTCCCTCACTTCTGTGTACGTACAATATGCTGGAACTCAGATGGCAGAGCCTCTGTTTTCCTCTCTCGCCTTTCTCAATCTCTCTGCATCCATTTCAGGAGACAAAGTATCTAGATATCTTTTATAAATCCACTGACTTCCACAGTTACCTCAACGACACCTCTTCCCACCTTGTCTCCTGCAAGGATTCTATTCCTTTCTCTCAGTTCCTCCATCTTTGCCGCATCTGCTCCCAGGATGAGGCTTTCCATTCCAGGATTTCTGAGGTGTCCTCCCTCAGAAAATGTGACTCCCCTCTAGTGGCATTAACTCAGCCCTCACCCGCATCACCTCGCATCTACACTGGCCCCTTCCCCCTCCAGACACCACAAGGGCAGGATTCCCCTCATCTTCACCTACCAACACATCAGCCTCTGCATCCAATATATCATTCTCTGCAATTTCTGCCACCTACAATGTGATCCCACCACCAGTCACATCTTCCCATCTCCTCACCGCTTTTCGTTGGAATCACTCTCTCTGCGACTCCCTCGTCCACTCACCCCTTCCCACAAATCGCCCCCTTGGAACTTACCCCATGACTACAAGAAATGCTACACTTGCACATACACCTCCTCCCTCAGAGCCCAAAACAGTCCTTCTAAGTAAAGCAACTCTTCACCTGTGAATCTGTAGGGGTCATTTACTGCATCCGGTGCTCCCAGTGCAGCCTCCTCTACATCGAGAAGACTGGACGCAGACTGGGAGATCATTTTGTTGAGCACCGTCACTTTCCACTGTAATAGCACGGACCTCCCAGTGGCCAACCACTTCACTTCCACTCCCTATTGCCACACCGACATGTCTCGTCATAGTCTCATGTACTATCAGGTTGGGCCACACGTAAAATGGAGGAACAACACCTATATTCCTTCTTGGTAGTTTCTAACCAGACGGCATCAATATCAAGCTCCAATTTCCGGTAAACCCTTCCCCATGTTTTCTTGATTTCACTCATCCCTCTGACCCCCTTCCCTTCCTTTCTCTTATCAAAGAGCAAATTTTTCAACCTTCTGCCCCCGTTCCCCTATCACCTCTCAGCTCTTGTCCTTTCTTCCCCCTCCCTCCTGTATCCACCTATCACCTGCTTGCCTATGCTCATCCCCCTTCCTTCCCTCCACCATCTTCTTATTCCAGGCATTTCCCTGATTTTCAGCATACCCGAAGAAGGGCTCAGGGTCGAAATGTCAACTGCCTATTGCTTACCATAAATGCTGCATGACCTTCTGAGTTTCTTCAGCACTTTTGTGTCGAAAAATAGAGGGTTATGAGGTAGGGAGGGCTTCGTTTTTTTAGGCATTATGGGCCAAAGGACATGTACTGTGCTGTAGTGTTCTACGTTCTATTGTTTCACCACTCTGTCATTGGTTTGAAAACTGACTTCAGTGGCAATGCCTGGTCGCAATTGGCCAAGGGCTGGGCACACTTCAAATAGAGCCCTTGTAGCGCACTCGCGGGTCTCGAACCGCCATCGGACACAACTACGTGCTCGAGGCGGGACTTCCGGAAAGGGCGCCGACGTCACTTCCACCCCGGGAATAGTTCAGTGTTTTGAATCCAGTAAAGACTCCATGATTGAACGCCACAGTCTCTGCGTCTTTAATTGACAGTGCGCCGTAGCGCGACTACACCCTCAGCTTTACACCACTGAGGCAATCAATAAGTGGTTTCATTTGTTCCCTTTCTTAAAATGAACAGGAGGTGGACTTTTAAATAAAGATTTTTTTCCCTATTAGTTAAATTTATTTCAACAGCTTCTGAATGCCATGATCAATGTCTCTGGCAACGCAATCTGACAGAAGACCAATAAAGTGATGCAGAGACATAGCTTCAGATCCACTGCTCAAGGCCGGCCAGCTCATTGTTTGTGGACAGCTCTATATCACGGAACAGTCTCTGCAGCACTGTCTCCTGGATACCAGGGGCCATGCAGCTGCAGGGATGACACAGAAGGTGCAAGCCAGGAAGTCCATTGGACTTGCCTGCTGAAATAGCTCATGGAACAAGAAACAGTACCAACTTTATTTATCTTTCAATCAATAGCAATAACTAAAAAACACGAGTCATATGCTTCATTGCTGATTGTGAGACTGTATGCAGTAATTGGCAGCCACATATGTCAGTATTCAAATAGTCTTCACTTCAAAATAATTCATTTTGAAATGTTAAAATAATTCTCGTAGAAATTAGCTCGGGCTGTGAAATACCACTTGAAATTAAAGAACATAATGATTGCTAATAAATTCTAAAGTAGTTTACAGTACACAGCAACTAGCAATTACAACGCAAAGAAGTTGCCTTTAATTAATTATAGTAGTGAATATTACAGAAAGGTGGGTCAGCAAACAAATAAAGTGACTGTGGTGTGAAAGCAGAACTAATGCACTAATACAAGCTTAAAAAAACAATAAGCTCTGTACTTTCTGAATAGAACAAAATCTATTTAGTTTCGGCAGTGGGGGTAGTCATACTCAAAATTCCCAAAAGTAGGACTGCAATATGGGATTTACCCTGTCCATTGGCTGCATTGCAGTGACAGCCTGCTCACCTCAATGATTTCAACAGCCAGCCTGGAATAACCAACCCTTTGCTTGGTTGGACCTTTTAGGCATGCACCAATATCATGAGTGGGTAGCTCCTTTCAAAAGTCAGGTTCAGTGGTCAAAGCAAGTGCTGACTGCAAGTGAAGTTGACTGGGTACAATAGGGAGAGAACAGCCTCCAAGTTTTCAGATACTGTACCAGAGGAAACACAAGAAATAAGAGCAGGAGCAGGTCGAGTCAGTTCCGTCATTCAATGGCTGACTTGGTCATGGACTCAGCACAACATAACCATCTGTTGCCCATAACTTTAATTCACCTACTATTCAAAAATTTTAAGTGTATTTAATGCACAGATATTGATGCAGCTTCTACTGGTCTTTTGGGCAGAGAATTCAACAGATTCAATTCTCTCTGCGAAAGCATTTCCCTCCCCATCTGTCTTAAGTCTACTCCCCCAAATCATGAAGCTGTGTTCCCTTGTTCAGGTCTCACCTGCAAGTGGAAGCAACTTCCCTGTGTCTATATTGTCGGTTGCTTTCACAATTCTATACGTTTCTCTAAGAATCCTCTTCATTCTTCTAAACTCCAATGAATATAGTCCCAGGCTACTCAATCTCCACTCATAAGGTCAACCCCTCATTTCCAGAATCAACCTGGTGAACCTCCACTGCACTGCCTTCAAAGCTAGTACATTCTTTCTTCAGTAAGGAGACCATAATTGCACGCAGGTACAGCCTCACCAGTACCCAGCACAGTTGCAGCAGAACCTCCCTCCATCTAGCAATGAAGGCAACATCCCATTTGCCTTATTAATTACCTGTTGCACCTGCAAAATAACTTTTTACAAGCATTCCCAAATCTCTCTGCATGCTACATTTTTTCACCATTTAAATAAAAGTCCAATTTACTATGCTTCCTTTTAAAGTGGGTGAACTCACAATTACCAATGCTGTATTCCATCTGCCAGATCCTTGCCCACTCACATGAACTATTTATATCTCACTGGAGACTCTGTGTCCTCAACACAATTTGTTTTTCCACTCAGTTTAGTGTCATTGCAAACTTAGATACACTATACTTGGTCCCCTCCTCCAAATATTTTAACAGTTTATTTGTCACAAAATACCAAGTACAGTGAGAAGGGCCTTTCTGTGAACATTCAAACAGGTCACCTCTAACATTCATACAGCCATGTAAAGAGCAAAATTTACACAGTGTACAGTGAAGAGCAACTAGTACCAAGCAAGGCAAGCATGATAACACTGTTACAGAGTTCATTCGGGAGCCTGAAGGTTGTGTGAAAGAAAGAGTCTTTAAACCAGTTGCCGCTTGCTTTAACACACTTAAGCCTTCTCCGTGATAGGTGGAGGGAGAAAAGAGTGTGTCCAGGGTGTGTTGGTTGCCTTTCCAAGGCAGCAGGAGATGTGGATGGAGACCATGGAGAGGAGGGAAGTTTGTGTTGTTCGAAGCTGCATTCAGATCTTGAGCAGAATTTATGCATATCATGAACAGTTGTGATCCCAGCATCAATGCCTGCAGAACACCACTAACCACTGATTGCTGACACAATACACGACATGTCATCTGGGAGGTACGCATCTTCAGTTGATCAGATAAGGGATTCTGACATAAGCAGAAGGAAGTAGGAGCAAATAGTCTTGCTGGTTAATACAATTATAACTCCCCAATGATTATTTTGCCTCGCAGTTTACCACTGTCATACAATGTAAATATTTCCATATGAAGCCCAAAGCATGAATGTTCTTTGCAATGACAGTTAGAGGCAATGTGGTCCTCAATCTACTCCAATTTACATCAGATGGCAGAATGTAATGCAGATTTCATCACTGATGCACATCTTCCTTGTTGTAAAATTACATCTTGAATATCATAGAACATAGAAAATAGAACAGTTTAGCCCACGATGTTGTGCCGACCTATGTAAATCTACTGAACAACAATCTAATTTTCCCTACCTCACACCTATAACCCTCTATTTTTCTTGTATCCATGTGCCTATCTAAGAGGTTTTGAATGTCCCCATTGTACCAGCCTCCACCACCAGCCCGGGCAATGCATTCCAGACACCAACCACTCTCTGTGTAAAAAAAAAACTCACCTCTGACATCCTCCTTAAACTTTCCTTCACTCAACTTAAACAGATATTCTCTGGTATTTGCTATTGTCACCCCAGGAAAAAAGTGCTTGGTTTCTACCCGATCTAAGGCCCTCATAATCGTATACATCTCTATTAAGTCACCTCTCATCCTTTGTCACTCCAAAGAGAAAAGCCCAAGCTCTGTCAACATTGATTCATAAGATATGTTCTCCAATCCAGGCAACATCCAGATAAACCTTCTCTGTACCCTTTCTAAAGCATCTACATCTTTCCTGACTATCCCTGCTTCTCAAAATGCTCATAAACCCTGTCCCTAAGAATCCTCTCCAATACGTTACAAACCAATGATATGAGAATCACTGGTCGATAATTACCAGGATTCTCCCTATTACCTTTCTTATACAAGGAGAGTACATTTACCATTCTCCAATCCTCTGGTACCTCGCCTGTGGCCAGGGCTGATGCAAAGATCATTGCCAATGCCCTGGTAATATCTTCCCTTGCTCCCTGTAGTAATCTGGGTTATATTGCATCTGGTTCCAGGGACTTTCCATCCGAATGTTTTCAAGAAGGTCCAGCACTTCCTCTTTTTTAACCTCGACATCCTCCAGCACATTGACCTCACATTCACCAAGGTCCCTCTCCCTGTTGAACAGTGAAGCAAAGTATTCAATGGGGCATCCCGCACCTCCAGGCACGTTTCCCCTTTATCCCTGCGCTGCTCTACTCTTGTCATCCTTTTCTTCACGTACGTGCAGAACTCTGGGGTTTTCCTTAATCCAACACTGAGCGACATAGACCTGCCTTGAAGAGTTTTCTCACGATTTGCCAGTCAATCAGCGTTGATTGACTCACAGTTGCTAAAATCTGGAGCAAAATACAAACTGCTGGAAGAACTGAGCAGGTTGAGCAGCATTGTGGAGGTAAATAAATTTCTGGTTGAGACCCTGGATTAGGACTGACAGTGGAGATAGCTGGTATAAGGAATAATAATGGGAACTGTGAGGGAAGAGATGAAAGGCAAATGGAACCTGATGGAGCTGGGGATCCGGTGGGTGCGAGGTGGATGGAGGTTGAAAATGGATTAAGGAGAAATGGCAATGGGGTATGGGAAATAGAACAAAACTGGGGGATCTAGAGGTGAATTGAAATGAGGGGGGAATGAAGGACACAAGAGGCAAGGGTTCCCTCTCCAATTTCAGTCCTAATGAAGGGTCTCAAGCCCAGAACGCTGACAATTCCTTTCTCCCCTAAGATGCTGCTCGGTCCATCATGTTCCTCCAGCAGTTTGATTTTTGCTCCATAATCCAGCATCTGCGATCTTCTCTTTCTCCATTTTGCTACTTTACTGAGAAGTCTCTTCAAGGCATGCTGTCTTTGAAGAAGGTTTCCTCCTCTCTTTGACAGGAGTTCTGTGGGTCCCTTACTCATTGCACCAACTCTGTGGTTTCTTTGACCATGTTCTTACTTAGACTCGCTGCTGCCAGATACGTCACCCATCCGCCTCAGTTTCACAACTCCACCCATTCTCCTCATGGTTCTTTCTTCCTGTTATCCTTCACCCTTTCTAGGTCACCTATCAGCTCCCGTCTCACCCCTCCCCCACCCATCTCTATACTGGCCATCCTCCCTCTCCACTCAGTAGTAATGCAGGGGCTAGGACTGAAATTTTGGTTCCTCTCTTACCCACTCCCCCCAACAGATGCTGCTAGACTTGCTGGGTTCCCCCAGCAATTTGTTTTTTTTGCAAACAAAATTCATCAGCATTGCTTCTCTGAGGATCCCATGCCATTCCAACATGTACAGGAAAACCCCTGTTATCCAGAACGCAAGCAACCGGCAGTCTCAAGCAACTGGCAAAAAAACTGCAGAAAATAAATATGCAAAAAATACGGAAGTATAAAATTGCCGCGCGTCGCTGTTAGCTCGCCTAACCACGCAACGCAATCTCAAGCAACTGGAAAATTCACTTATCCGGCATCTACCAATCCCCATAGGTGCCAAATACCAGGGGTTTACTGTACTTACAACCCATTATAGCCCTAGCATTAATAGTGATGAAGCTCGTCCCTGTCTAGTTTTGGCAAGACTTTCAGTCTGTGTCCCAGGTTTTTCCAGCTTGACTTCAGTACATTGATAAAAATCAAACAAATCATAAAGAGCAAGTTAACCTTTGAAAGTCCAGTGGAACTGCCTTTGCCTGCCATCCAGTAGTTATCTCCTTTTTCCAAGAATTTAAACCTATTATTTGCACTTGTTTTTACTCTCCATTCTCTTTTCCTTTTGCTTTGGTTAAGTATATACCTCATTAAACCAGCGTTTTTAGATCTAACTAAAACTCTTAGAAATATTAACATGTCCTTTAAAAATCCATTTGCTGAGGAACAGAACACACTTTTTTATTTCCAAGTTCCAGCCTTTTTGGCTTGTTCTTTGTGCCTCAGCTGAAGCCTTGGCCACCATGACCACAGTTGTTCATCAAAAATGACCTTCAGTTTTAAGCAAGGTCTGACAGCAAGAATGAGAACAAGGGAAGCTATTGTTCCTGATGGTTGTTTAATAAAAACATTAAAAAGCAGTGCATCAAATTATGTATCAAAAACTCAAGAACAAATATGTTTATGATTGCAAAGGGAATGTTTGATGCGTAGAATAGGATAATGTAAT
>JAVLUD010000222.1:0-10643 GCA_032162045.1 Torpedo suessii
CAAAGCCCGTGCGGAACCGACGGCAGTTGACTGGGTGGCTGGACCCCGCGGGAGCACTGTATCTCCGCTCAATATGTACTCCAGGTTACAACACAGATTGATATAATGGTGAAGAAGACACAAGAAATTCTCACATTCGTCAGCTGAGGTATAGAATATGGACCACAGAGGTGAGGGTACAACTTTATAACACTTTGGTTAGGTCACAGCTGGAGTTGTGTGTGTAGTTCACGAAGGATGTGATTGCACTGGAGAGGGTGCAATAGAGAATTACCAGGATGTGGCCTCGGATGGCATTTCAGTTATGGAGGACAGATTGGATAGGATGGGTTTTTTTCCATGGAGAAGAGGAGTCTGAGGTCTGAATCTGGTAAAGGTATACAAAATTATGAATGGCATAAGATGGACAGTGAGATCGGTTCTTGGTAAGGGAGATATCTAAAACCAGAGGACATAGGTTTATGGAGAGGTATAAGAGGGCTAGGGGGAATCTGGTTACAATCTGGAATGCACTGCCTGAAAAGGAGGTACTCTCAAAATATTTTTAAAAAAAGTATCTCGGCATGCTTGAATTGCCAAGGCATAGAAGACTGCAGACCAAGTGCTGATAAATGGATTAGTACAGATGTGTTCTTAAAGATCAGCTGGGGGCCCTTTGATCTGGAACACAAGAACATAAACAGTGGAAGCAAAAATAGAAATGGGTCATGAAGAAGCTATTATGAAGCTTCTGAAGAGCTATTAGCTAAGATGGTGACATAATGTCACCAAACTTCATCAAGAGCAACAAGGTAATAAATTATATTGGATTTAAAATAATTTAAGGGGAGGCCATAGTAACCTTTGGATGGAGATATGTTACAATGAGGAACTTCTATGGCATTGTCCATCAAAACCTTTAAATAGAATTGCAATGATGGTAGAAAAAGGACAGCAGTGTTCGGTTATGTTAGGCTGTGACAAGAAAAATAAGCCCTTGGGGTCAAATCCTCATTTTCCTGATGTACAACTTTGCAACTCAAATAATTAGTCCCTAACTACCTCCCAATTTACCAGATCCTTTGTTGCCAAGTCTCTTCCTAGACCTCTCCAAATATTAATCACGCATAGAAAATGAGGAAATGCTTTTGGACATTTCTCTTTAATTTGTCTTTAGCTTTTTGCCAAGCTTTCTACGTGTGCCTTAAATCTGAAGTCGTGATCAGGATTAACCTTTCCTAATCTACATGAAATCCAATAATCCTCCAATAACGTTACCCATTCAAAGCTGAAAAAACCTAGTGGTCATTTTTTTCTTTACAGTTCAGTTCTCTAACTGAATTAACTTCAGGTAAGAAATTGACACATTGAAATAGAATTAAAGAATGGAAAAATATCCTTCTAAGATGCTAACCAGACAGCAAATAATTAAGGTAGCATTAAAATGACAACCTCTACTTCAACAAGGAAGGAAGAACAAACACTCACTTATCCAGGTTCCGTTCAACTTGCAGTTTTAGACAGCATTGTTCTTTCAGCAGATTCCCATCAAGATGTCTAACTAGGTAAGATGGAAAAAGCAGGTCTGAACCACAGTTCTCAGGCCTTCCAGCATGGTCCCTGGGGTACCTCTTTGCAGTGAAAATGTCCATATCTTGTAGGTCAACCACAATGCAGTCAAGCAGGCAGATATGTTCTTCTGAAAAAGGGAAGGATTTCCACTAAGAACTCAAAAATATTTCAATTTTGTTTACCAAATCATGGGAGGAAATTCCTTAAAGAACATACTTTACAAATGATATTTAATGAATACAAGTGGTCATCTAAGCTTTATGCACATATGTTATTTCTTGTTTGCTTTCCAAGATTAAGAACATATCTGGTAAAAAAATTTTTGGAACTTGTTTAATTACCCTCAGATTCCTTTAGCTCCACAACCTGCGGTTGTTCATGTTGTCCCTCCTTTGTTTTCCGTTTTGTGCCTGCTTCAGATTCACTATGCGACTTGTTAAGATGAGCTTTGCTGGAGCAGCTGGCACCAGAGCCAGGTTTGTCTGGTCTGCAAGGAATAGATTGAGGATTTGATGCAGCGGTTGTTGTAGTCCTCTGGGTGTATATTTCTTCAGACATATGGGAATTCTCAAGATCCTGGCACAAAAAGAGCCAAAATGATTTGAGGAAGTATAAAGCTAAAAGTGAAATTTAATTACATGGCCTCACAGAATATTTAAAATATAGTGCCCTTCATAATGTTTGGGACAAAGACACTTTTTTTCTTTATTTGCCCGTGCTCCACAGTTTTAAATTTGTAATCAAACAATTCACACCTAATTAAAGTACACATTCCAGATTTTATTCAAGGTTATTTGTATACATTTTGGATTGACCATGTAGAAATTACAGTACTTTTTATACATTTCAGGGCACCATAATGTTTGGGACATTTGGCTTCACAAGTGTTTTTTAGTACTCAGGTATGTTTAATTGCTTAATTGGTGGAGGTATAAGAGAGCTAGGCTTGCTTCTAAGCTTTTGATCAGCTTTGGACTCTGTAGTTGTCATTTTTCAATATGAGGACCAGAGTTGTCCCAATGAAAGTCAAAGAAGCCAATGTGAGGCTGAAAAACAAGAATAAAATAGTAAGAGACATTGCCCAAACCTTAGGAATACCAAAATTAACAGTTTGGAATATTATTAAGAAGAAAGGGCAAACTGGTGAGCTCAGTTATCACAAAGGGACTGAGTAATTCCAAGACCTCCACCGCTGAATTCTCATCATAATGAAGAAAAATCCCCAAACACCTGTCTGACAGATCAGAAACATTCTTTAGGAAGCAGGTGTGGCTATTGTTGGCAGAAGATTTCATGAACAGAAATACAGAGGCTACACTGCATGATCTTGGGCAGTTCCTTTACGCCTCCACACTTTGCTCTTGCCATCACTCTGATAGAGGTTAATCTTGGTCTCATCTGTTCACAAAACCTTTTTCCAGAATTCTGCAGGCTCTTTTAAATACTTATTAGCAAACTGTAATCTGGCCATCCTGTTTCTGTGGCTAACTAATGGTTTGCATCTTGCAATGTAGCCTCTGTGTTTTCGTTCATTAAGTCTTCTGCAGACATGGGTCATTGACATATTCACACCTGCCTCCTGAAGAGTGTTTCTGATCTGTCGGACATACGTTTGGGGAGTTTTCTTCATTATGATGAGAATTCTTCTGTCATCAGCAGTGGAGGTCTTTCTTGGAATACCAGTCCCTTTGCAAATACTGAGCTCACCAGTACGCTCTTTCTTCTTCATGATGTTCCAAACTCCTGATTTTGGTAATCCTAAGGTTTGGGCAATGTTTCTTATTGTTTGATTCTTGCTTTTCAGCCTCATAATGGTTACTTTGACTTTAATTGGCACAACTCTGGTCCTCATGTTGAAAAATGGGAACTACAGACTCCAAAGGTGATTAAAAGCTTAGAAGCAAGCCTAGCGCTCTTATCCCTGCGCTGATGAAGCAATTAAAAATATCTGAGTTCTCACAAACACCTGTGAAGCCAAATGTCCCAATCATTATGGTGCCCTGAAATGAGGGGACTATGTATAAAAAGTGTTGTAATTTCTACATGGTCAAACCAAAATGTATACAAATAACCTTGAATAAAATCTGGAATGTGCACTTTAATTACATGTGATTTGTTTGATTACAAATTTAAAACTGTGGAGCACAGGGGCAAATAAAGGAAAAAAAGTCTCTTTGTCCCAAACATTATGGAGGGCACTGTAAGTTTGCTAAGAATGGGTGGAACAGTTCCAACAGGTTGATGGGAATGTAGAGTTGAGTTTATAATCAGATCAGCCATGCCCTTATTATATGGTGAAGCAGGCATGAGAGATCATGTTGCCAACTCCTGCTTCCAATGTTTGTTTGATCAGAATTTCTTTAAAATCTAGTTCGTATTATTGACCAATTGCACTCAAGCATTATCAATACAACTCAGCAATCTGGCAATGAGTTATGGAATTCCCAACCTAACTCCACTCTGTCGTCTTTTGACTCCTAAAATCCAGCACCTTGACTAAGTTTTGTGCCAGTATCTTCTAATGTGGTTTGATATATTATGACTGGGAACACACCTCCAAAATGTTATGCAATTTGAATGGAAGTTATTGTTATTGTTCAATTGGCCAAAAAGATCCAATGATCATTGCTGAAAGAGGTCACAGTACTTTTATGTCAAGCTCAGCTCTTATCTCTCCATCACAGAAGTGACTCTATGCCTGCACAGTCAGCAAGGGACAAAGCAGCAACCAAGGATTAATGGAAATTGATCTTTGAGTTCATTAACATAGTCAGCATGCATTTATCCAACCATTGATTCCACTAAAATCAATGAAGAGCAAAATCAGGTGGGATATACATTGAACCTTTGACCCAAGCTTATTTAATTGTCATCAGGGTGAGATTAAAAAGAGAAGAAAATCTTTCTAGACTCTTGTGGAAGAAAGGAAAATTCAGATTGTTTTGTTGTCTATCAGTTTTTTCAGTTCCTCAAAAATCTACTTCCTTTTCTGAGTTTTTTTGTGACAGTATGTTCTTTTCCAGATTGTTGTCCTATCTGAGGACTTTGACACTACTGCCAAGCTGGTAATATATTCAGAGGAGATAGTGAGCTGAGTATAAAGTACTAGATCAAGTTTTATTTTTCTCCCCTTAAGATAAAATAGCTACATTTCAATGATATTCCAATCTAGCAGTAAATCTTTGGGCTCATGGAATCTGCAAGTTGGAAATTTACATTTTTAACCTTCATCTGAAAATACAGCAATACTCAAAGATACCTTTGTGGAAGACTTGGGACATCACCAAAGGATCAATCAAACCATGGAAAACAGATTGACTTGCAAAGTTTATTATGACATGAAATTTATTTATGTACACACTATAATACGGTTTCAGTGCAAAAATATTTTTTATGTTCTGGACATGTCAGAGTCTTGAGAAATATTGGAATGAAGTATTTCAAACTTTCTCTGCACTTTTTAAAGTTAATTTTAAACCTAATCCCTTAACTGCTTTATTTGGTGTTGTTGGAGAGTGACATAATTTTAACGGCATCTGAGCTGCATGTATTAGCTTTGATTTCTCTTATGGTTAGGCGGGCAGTGTTGCTCAGCATTCTGGAAACTAAAATGTCCTGAAGGCGTTTTGAATCTTGGATCTGTAAAATGAGCTTTCCAATTTTATCTTAATATCTCTAATAATGTCTGATAAATCTAAGCATTTGAAATATATCCAAGCAACATTTGTAAAAATATAGTATTACAAAATGTAACTGATATAAAATAATGAAACTATTAATTAAATTAAAGAAACAACCCAAACCACTTTACTCTACTTACCTTGTCAAAGCATGTCATTATTTACATTTAAATGACTGGTCACACAAGGTTAGAAAGGTCCAAAAAGTAGTTATGAAGACAAATGGCATGCTGGCCTTTATTGCAAAGGGGTTGGAGTTTAAGAACAGGAGGTGCTAGTAAAGCCACACAAGGAATAATGCATGCAATTTTAGTCTCCTTACCTAAAGGAAAGATATAGTAATATTGTACGCAGTCCATAGGAGGTGTACCAGGCTAATTCCTGGGATGAGAGGGTTGTCCTATCAGGAGGGACAAGATAGTTTGGGTCTGTATTCCTTGGAGTTTAGAAAAATTAGAGATGACCTTATTCAAACATACAAGATCTGAAAGAGGAGAAATTGAAATGTTTTCACAAGTGGGAGAATTACAACCAAGGGACATAGCTACAAAAGAAAAAGCTTGTCACTTAAAATTGAAGTGCTTAGAAATGTAATCTCTCAGATTGTTGTTAAAATCTGGAATACTCTTCCTCTGAGGGTGGTGGGGCTCAGGTTATTGAGATTATTTAAGGTGGAGATGGATAAATGTTTGCTAAATGGAGGAATAATAGGTAATGGGAACTGGCACAGAAAAGGAGCTGAGGCCAGCAGAGATCAGCCATGGCGGGCAGGCGTGCCTGCTCCTACTGCTATGCTCTTGTGTAAATCTGGAGGTCAAATGCAAAGTGTATCCAGCAGCTCAGCACAAAACAACTGAGCTCACCCTTAGCAGCGGATCAGAAGGTCCAATCCATTGGGAATTATGTATCAGCTTGCAAAGTGCAGGTGTGGAAATCAGGAATGTGCTGGCCTCCACAATGCCATTAGAACGAGCAGAGCTATTGGCTTAAGAGAATGCTCCACACCATTCAGCACTATGTGTCTTTTATTAAACTAATAAAATTAATAACTTTGATTTGAAGGGCTTTAGAGCATCTTATCTTCATGAGTTGTGATGTGGATATTCAATTTATATATCGTTTTGAGGTGCTTCTGCTTTTTTTCTCAGTATCTGGCTGGTGGTTATTTTCACGTGAGAAAATATGTCTTCTTGTGAAGGAAGACATTGACAGCAGAGTGGGATAAATGATAAAGCTTGAAATCCCTGTCCCATTGGGAGACGGATTTCCAGTGTGTGTGTTGAAATGGTCTTTGAAGGTCATGAATCACCATCATTTGGTAGTCTTGGTAAATTCCTGTTAAGGGTCAAAGGTTACCAAAAGGCATGGTTAAAGGTGCTAAACTTTATGTGAAATTCCATCTTCATCATCACCACACAACTATTCTGATGATTTCCTGTAATCTACAGCAGGGAAAGAACATACAAACAGGAATTGGCTTATCAGCTTCTCAATACTGCTGCACAACCAAAAGATCATAGCTGACCTTTTAACGTAGCACCACTTTCCTGCATTCACCCATACCATAAGACGAAGGAGCAGAATTAGGCCAGTCACACTTTGCCCTTTGTACAAATTCAACAGTGGCATTTAGAGATACACCCCTCTGCAAGAGTACTGGTCTGGCCAACTGACCTCACGCTGCATTTGTAGTTGCTGTGCCAAATCAGCCGTGCGAAAAAAGAAACAGTAGTAAGGTGTGTGCATGGTTGCTGGAGCGATGATTGTTGTTAGATAACTGCTTCATCCATGAATCCTGGAGCCTTATGTAGGTATTGTGAATTTACTGGCACATGGACCTCATTGGTGAGTTTGCTGAGCTCATCATACTTAAGAGCTTAGTAGCTATCTCTTTTTGGCCTGTGGGATTCTTGACTTTATTCATCTCCTTCACAACCTCGTCTCGTTCACACTCGAGACTCAACCGAGGATCTGTCTTGGATCGATGCAATCACGAAGAAGGCTCGCGAGCGGCTATACTTTGTGAGGAGTTTGAGGAGATTCGGTATGTCACTGAAGACTCTCGAAAACTTCTGCAGGTGTATTGTGGAGAGCATTCTGGCTGGTTGCATCACTGTCCGGTATGGAGGTGCCAATGCTCAGGACAAGAAAAAAACTCCAGAGGGTTGTTAACTCAGTCAGTGACATCACGGGCACCAGACTTCACTCCATCGAGGACATCTTCAAGAGGCGGTGTCATAAGAAAGCAGCCTCTCTCCTCAAGGACTCCCACCACCCAGGCTATGTCCTCTTCACTCTGCTACCATCGGGAAAAAGGTATAGGAGCCTGAAGATGAGCACTCAACGGCACAAGGACAGATTCTTCCCCGCTGCCATCAGATACCTGAATGAACAATGTACTAGACACTACCTTACTTTGACTTTTTTTTCTTACACAATTTTTATTTATTTTGAAATGTGGTTGATATAAATGTTTGCACTGTGATGCTGGCGCAAAACAACGAATTTTGTGACATGTTCATGACAATAAATTCTGATTCGGATTGAACTCTTGTGTGAACTGCACTAGAACAAATTGAAGTAGGTTCCCCAAGCACTGGGATTTGGGCATACTCAGTGTGATCATGTTTCTGCTCCTGTTGAGGAGCAGTTGAAATAGATGAGTTGAGGAGACCTGATTCAATGGGGTGAATGTGGGCCCCAATGAGTTGAGGTAAAACCATCATCACAAAGGAGCATATTGAATCCACTAGCCGCCCAAGTCGACCAGCAGCTTGTTTCTGCATGTGATCATTTTCTAGGCTGTTTAAGTCCTTCCTGAAGGATTTCAAAGTTTTGTTATTGGTCTGCAATTCTTAGGGTCAAATAGTTCTGCAGCATGGAAACAGGCCCTTCTGCCCATCTTGTCTATGCTGACCAAGCTATTCCCATTTGTCTGCATTTCGCTCATATCTCTCTAAACTTTTCCTACCCATATATCTATCTAAACATTTTTCGAACATAACAATTATCCCCGCTTCTACAGCTTTTTCTGGCGGCTTGTTCCATAGACTCACTCCCTCTGTGTGAAGAAGGTGCGATGTTGTCTGCTTTGCAGCTCCTCACACTCATTGTTTAGGGGGAAATGTCTTGCCCAATCCAGCATCTTGTTTCTTTGGTCCAATATGAACCAGGGTTTTCTCATTGACGTGATATGAACGAAAGCTAATGTACAAGGTATATTTCCAATGAAGAACAGTTTTTGTGCTGATCTGTCTCTTTTAAAACTGGCTGTCCAGTGAGTGATCTTGAAATTTATTGTGTCCTTCTCCAACATAATTTTACCAGGAATCTTACATGAAATGGCACAAATATTGAGAAAAGCTGTGTCTACCTTTCTGTTGTTGAGGAGCTGCAAGGAAACTGTGCAAATTATACTAGGAGAGTGGAATCAGTATATGGATAAAGCAAAACTCAGCTGGAGACGATAACTATTTTCAAACATAGGATTCTCTCCTTATCCCACAGGAAGATACAATTCATTTATTGAACAGCACAGTGTTTAAGCTCAGTCAAACCAGAGCTTTGCTTGATGACGGTTTGAAAGAAAGATGGAAATACTGACAGATATACAGAATGGTAACACAACACCTAAACCCATATCAAACCTCACTGACAGCTTCTTATATCAGAGCTGAATCTCACTCCCACATTGGCTTCAGAGGAATTCTGACTCCCTCATGCAATTTGCAGTTACAGGAGAGTGGCAGAAAGCACTTTGACACAAAACCAACACTTTACAGGCAAGTTTGTTTGAAACTAACCAAATGTGGTTCTCTTTAAAGAGGGTTTGTATTTTTAAATACCATGCTTCGAGAAAGCACAATACATTTATTTCCTTAAGTGTAACTGTACCGGGCCTGCAGAACATACTCAGATAGGAGGTGCAGGGGCAACGACTGACTCAGATGGATAAGGGCTAAAGGTCATGGATTCAGGCACAGAAGAATCTTCGGCCGGACAGGGTTGAGATGTTTGCACCATACCAACTCCTTCAATATCTTGCTGATGCTTACCACTGAATATCTGACTTTCTTTATCGAGAGCTGTGTACTGGAAAATAAAAAAGGAAGAAAGAATGAGAAAATGTATAAAAATATAGAATGGATTGATGTTCTTAAAAAAATGAATTGTTGGATCACATTAAAACATACAAAAAAAAGAAGATAAAAGAAACATCTGCTTTGTGAGCCTGTTTAGCTCTTCACACTTCTCCAAACTGTGAACAGTGTGCATCTGAAGGGCAACATGTCAAATTCAATTTGGATGGTTGAAAATTATGGACCTCGTTCAATACATCTTAGATGATGTATATGTGAAGCACTAGCAGGTTGTTTGATTAATGGAACAGCAATTCAAAATGGTCTAACTCAGAGGTGTACATTATTTTAGCCATTCTTCAACATCACTAAAATTCCTGGACAAGCTTACACTGCAGTATTGCCACTCCATAGGTGCATAAAGCACCAATGCTGCTTTGTGTGTGGAAAGTATATGGTAAACTAATAGTGCTGCATAATAGAAGACTGGCTATAGCACACACATCAGCACTGAAATGTAAGGAAATAAAAGCAAAAGGAAAGAAAACAAATTACTCACCAATTTGCACCAATCATGAATAATTCCACCTATCTAATCTTGAAATAAGGGAGGAGAATTGCAGGAATAGAAATCCATTTACAATTTACATTTCTATTAACTCCTTAAAATGGTAGACAATATCTCAGCACAGTTAACAAGGTGAGAAAATAGCTATGAATGGAAATGATACTTCTGGGAGCAATCATATGATGTCCCTTCCTGCATTGTCAGCATCAAGCCATTACTTTCAATTCTCATCAGTCACTAGAGATATCAGTGTGAGGGTATATTTGCCACTGGGATGTAACATCCTCAAAAATGATACAACAACCTGCATTTCAATTGCTTTCCTTATATACAGAAAACTGATATAGATCTGAATGAAAAAGTTGTAGAGGGATAAGGTAAAAGTTTCCAGGAAATATTTATAAGCATGTGGGGAGATGTCGAAAGGAGTAATCTCAGTAAGGAGGGAGCTCCAGTTTTGTAGCTGTGTTTGATTGAAACAGTTCAAAAATGGTGGAGTGTGGAACAATGAATATGTTGACATTACAAGGAGTGAAACTGGAAAGTCTGCAGATGCTGTGATTGTAGTAAAAACACAGAAATGCTGGAGGAACTCAGCAGGCCACACAGCGTCCACAGGAGGTAAAGGTTTATAACCAACATTTCGAGCCTGAGCCCTTCTCCAAGGTATGAGCAAAAAGCAAGCAGGCACCTGAATAAAAATGTTGGATGGGAGGGAAGAAAGGGCAGGTAGGTGGAGATGAGCCTATCATCGGATCAGTCATA
>JAVLUD010000223.1:0-10623 GCA_032162045.1 Torpedo suessii
TCCCCGCTGCCATCAGATTCCTGAATAATCAATGAACCAAAGACACTGCCTTACTTTTCGAGCACTATTATTTATATATTTTTTTAAAGTAATGTCTTAAGATGGTTATAATATGAACGTTTGCAATATGATGCTGCCGCAAAACACCGAATTTCATGACTTGTTCATGACAATAAATACTGATTCTGATTCTGATTAACAGAAACTGGAGAGCAACAGTCAATACAGTGTAGGTACCTGAGATCCTTATCGGACTCCATCCTATAGATGCTGCGTGATCTCCTTAGATTCTCCAGTACGTTTGTGTATTGGACTACCATCAGAGCATCTGCAGACTTTCCTGTTTAACTCCTGGGAGCCTGGTTCAATTTGGACGTGCTTCCTTGACCGGCTGTGTGGGGGTGGAAGGTGCCTCCTTCACCCACCATGGCAGGGGATGATTTCAGCCGAGATTCCAACTGACAATCTTGTGGGATCTGGATATCGTGGGAAGGACCTAATAGCCACTGAGAAGGTGTGGTGAGCCATCCTCCTAAATCAAGATCCAAACCTGCCAATGAAGCTATCAAAATGGGTACAGTTACGATGTTTGGACAGATAAATGGGTAGGAAGGGCTAACAAGGATTCGTCCAGAATTGGTGAGTAAGCAGAAAAGCAAACTTTAATTGATTTAAAACACCTAAACACATGTCCTAAACGAGGAAGTATATGAGACTAGCCCAGACTGCCAACTTGGTCAGCGTGGTCAAGTATTTACCCATGCTCTATTACTCCATGATTCTGATGCTCCACTCTTTGGCCAATGGGAATCTCATCTTTTTGAATTCCTCAGAACTTCAGAGCAGATGCCATTATGATTAAAAAAACATCATGGATGTTTTCCAATGAATAATTATTATTTATTATTATTAATTGATAATGATAGATTGAAAATCATGATGCAATATTTTCAAGCATCATGCATAAAACTTGTTAATGCTTTTCAAAAACATTTCCAATCTGATTACATTGGACAATGAAGATTTTGCTTCCTGAACACTTTTGGGTGTATTTTGTAGAGTTTGAGTGGCTGTTCACAAAAATCACCTTAAAATTTTCCTATCGCGTACCATTGTTTAGATATAACCTATTTTTGTGATTTCCTCTCATATTTTAAGTCTATTTCAAGCGTACAAAACCATGAAGTGCAACACGACTTTGAAAATTCATTTTCTGCATTCGCACTTGGACTTCATCCCTGCTGATCTTGGTGCAGTCAGTGCCGAACACGGTGAAAGGATTCAGCAGGGCATTGCGACCGTGGAAAAGCGGTATCAGGGTAACTGGAACCCATCAATGCTGGCCGACTATTGTTGGACACTGTCACGAGAGGCATCAGATGCTGAGTACAAATGAAAATCAGCGGCAAAAAATGTTTAGGTTAGTTGAACTAACGCAATGTGTCAGCATCATGATGTGATTAAACATGCTAAATTCAATTAAAGTTAATTTAATGTTTCTCCAACTTCCTGCGTGATACAGGAAATCTGAAATTATCTTTGTGTTCAGCTATCATAATCCCTGATATATTTTTTTAAGGAAGCAAACCTTTTGAAAGAATTTGTTGTCCTGTGTTATCAAGGATTTACATGTTTCCCGAGTCTCTTTTATCACTCGAGATTTAGTAAGTAATTCATGCAAATGTAGGCAAAGACATGACTTCATTCCAGAACTGAAATTGTCTGGTTTTGGATAGATACTTGTCAAAGACGGAAACCGAATGTGGTCTGGCCACTTGCAGAAGTTCTCATTCCTGAGTATCGTGTACCAGCCAGGTGGGAAGAGGAAGCTGTTCAGAGCAAGAAGCAGAACCCATGTCAGAAACTGAGCAGACCTGACAAAGGGTACTCAGACTGGACTGCCAATAAATCCAACCGGAAATTCAGGAGAATATTATTTTTAACATCATCTGGTGCGTTGTTCATTGAGTGAGCAGATCTGAATATAATGCCTGAGAAGAT
The DNA here is from genome assembly GCA_032162045.1 of Torpedo suessii. Lineage (NCBI taxonomy): Eukaryota > Metazoa > Chordata > Chondrichthyes > Torpediniformes > Torpedinidae > Torpedo > Torpedo suessii. The sequence goes on from JAVLUD010000223.1 coordinate 2,002, forward strand.
AGTGTGGGAACAACTCAGAAAATCGCTTTCAAGAGGGAACAGGATAAAAATAATTGAAAAAAAATGCACAACTCTAGTCAGTGGTTCTCAACCTTTTTCGGTCTAAGGCCCACCTGGCTTCCGGCCTAACGTGCCATGGCCCACTCGTGGCAATGACTGAGCCATATTTTCAAGTCAAAGGCAGCTCTGTGAGAAACACATCTAATTTAAAGCATTTTATTTAACATTTTTAAAGCACAGAAAACACTGCAAGCATACACTCCCAATCAAAATCTTAAGATCAAGCCACTTTAATGAGACCCTGTTCCTGATGTTTCTTCACCAGTTTCCACATCCTTGGTCCTGAGGTCTGCCTCCACTTCCAGTTTCATGCCTTCAACTGCAGTGACATCAAAAAGCCTGATTCACAAAGATAAGTGGTCGATATGACCTCAGACCCACCTTAACCTCAGTGGGTTAGGAAGTCTCTGTGGCCCACATGGAACCACGCCACGCCCCACTGGTTGGGAACCACCGCTCTAAGCCTTTCCGTGTTCCTTTCTCAACGTGTTACAACTGCCCTTGTCTCCTCGTTTCCTAAGGCAGCTCATCCCAGACACTTACACCACTCCCTCTGTGGAAAAAGGAGCTGCTTGGGTCCTCTCTAAATCTTCCCCCATCCCTCACTTTAAATCTGCTCGTGTATTAATCATGATGGAAATTGCAACATTGGTCTACCTGCAGCATGGTCAAGAGTAACGGTGGCGGTGAAATCCAGGAAGTACCAGAAGTGTCGGACGGCTAGGTAGATTGCCAGAAGCTCTCTGTGATAAGCACTGTATTTTACCTCTGGTGGTCGCAGGTGCTGGCTGAAAAAGGCGAGTGGTCGCCACTGCCCTTGACGAGCTGCTTGAGGACTCCCTCTATGGCCATGTCGGATGCATCAACTGTAAGTGCCGCGGGGGCTTCGGCCCTCGGGTGCGCTAAAAGGGTAGCATTTGCCAGCGCCTCCTTGGCCTGCTCAAAAGCTTCGTTTGACGCCGTGTCCCAAGTGACATCTTTGGACTTGCCTGCCATCAGGGTAATTGAAGGAGTTCTGATCACGAAGTGAGGATCTGGGTTGACTGATTGGCAGTGGAGAATATATTCTTCATGGTATCATTTGAAACAAGGGAACCAAGGGAATCGCCAAGGGAATCAAATTAAACAAGTTTTAAGTATTTGAATAAAGACAGTTCCATTTTAATAAATTAAAATGACAATGAGAGAATGTTTATAGTAGTTCCCTCATTGAATACTACTTTGTTTTCATAACTCATTTTCATCTAGATCTTGCAAATCATTGATTTTGTAATTACTAGTTATTTTTGTTCTTCAATAAAGGAAACATCTTGTATTCCAGGTATTTCATGTTTTTGGAAATCAATTAATAATTAATTAAAATTTTGCCCATTTCAGTGCTGAAAATATTACAGTATTAGAAAACAGATCCTTCCAAGGGCACTGTTACTATTTAAATTATGCCACAAATGAGTAGAAGCTATAGGACTTGGTGCAGATTCTTTTCTTTGAAGTCCTGAAACCTGGACTTATAGTTTTGGTTTGTCCCACTGGACTTGTCACTTGGTCAAATAATTAAATGGTAAAATTCTTGTTAACATCATTGCAAACTTTTTTTCCAGCTCCAGAATGAGCTAAAATTTGAAAAGAGCAGTAATACTTATTAACTTTCATGTGTGAATGCATGTTGATTTTAAGTGTTACAACTTCATATAAATCTCCACCTGTGGATTTAAATGTGACAGAGATGCACAATAGGTACTAAAGCCACAAATTCACTCATTCAGGTAAACTGCATCTGCATTCTAAACTGGGAGCATATACAGAGATAATTCTCAAATATAAAACAAGAGTGAAACAAATATTTAGTATTATGCCATTTATTCTACAACAAGAAAAAAAGTAAATTGTTACCAACAGCCAGAAAAGAAAAGGCTGATATTTAGATTATGATTTTCCATCAGATTAGAGTTAATTCTGATGGAGGCTCTCACCTGAAATGTTAATCTAATTTTTCTGTTGTTACTTATTTCCAAGCAAAGTGTGTTACAATTTCACGATTCCACTTTTTTCAAGTTTTTATGCTATTTTATCCTATATGCTGGTTGGTAGTTTAAGTGGCCACTGTAAATTACCCCTGGTGTAGCCAGTCAGTAGGAGGATCAGGAGGCAGATAATGAGCATGTGAAAGGGAACAGGTTACAGGGAAGACTGATGGGATGACTCTGAAAGCTGGCATAGACTTGATGGCTGTAAGGATGTATGAACTATTCTGAAATCACAATGGAATTAGACAGAACAAGAACTCTTTGAACAAGTCAACACAAAGGAAGAAATTAGAAGGGTAAGTTGTGATTGATGACATCTCCATATTTCCTCCACTTTCCTTACAGTGTTCAAGACTTTTCAGCTATTAAGTTCATGCTGGCTCTCCAAGCAATTCCATCAGTCCCATTCCCCACTACTATTCCCTCTCGCATACCCATTAAAATCTCCCTACCCACCTACACTGGCACAATTTACAGTATCCAATTAAATCACTCTGCTTGCTTTTTATGATATGGGAGGAAACCAGAGTTATAGGGAGAATGTGCACACAGATAGTGCAAGAGGGTTGAACCCAGGTCATGGAAGCTATAAGGCCGCACACTACGATTACTCTATTGCACCATCCTCATTCTTTCTCATTTTCTTCAGTTAAAATATTCTTCAATTACATGGAACTTTAGAATAATTCTGGAATAATTTCAAAGGAATTTCATATAGTTTCTCAAACACATGACTAATGGTTAATTGAAATGGATGCCTCTCTTGATGCCAGTCTGGTCTGTTGATTTATATACTTGGACAAATCTGCAAAAACTTTGGAACTGTACATGCACAAGGCCTGTTTTCATTAACTGCCCAGTGACGTGATGATAAAATTATTACTACTAAATCATATCATAGGTATAATATCTCATGCATGCCATATCTTTCTTGCATGTAACCAGCACCTTGAATGGAAGGTGGAGGCGTGGCTAATGTAATTTGTGAAGCATTGCAGCTTATATGCAAGATAATACATTATATGTTTTAAAAGAGTAACTCCATAGCCTACAAAGCTTGATTGAGGACAATGAGTTCAATGTTGGAACTTGATGATATCCTGAAAAGAATAGAATTTAGACATTTACATGATCAGTAATTATAGGAAAGTTTCACATCCCTGTGTTTGTACTGCTGATTGATTCTCACACTTTTCCGTGAATGAACTGTACCAGATTGTTTCCAGTTCCCAGAACTTGGAAGTGACTCGAGCTTCTTCATGCTTTCTCACTCATGTACATTGTGGTTGGCAAATTTCCACTCTGCTAGTATGTGCTGACCAGGCAGGATAGTGCCATCACCAGGAACCACCAGGATAAGATAACTTCAGCACCACCGGTGATTCCATATTGTTCTTTGGATGGCACTGTAAAAATAAGAGAAATCATTCCTTACTGCACATTTTCTTGTCAAGAACAATCTTTTGAAGCAAATTGGTTAAAGATACTGCTTCTTCACATTAACTGCCAGTCACGTCAATGAGTGAGACTAAAGTTGTAATCAAATTATGCTCCATATTCAAGAGAAAATAGATTATGAATCAGCTACAGCTTTTCATTACAAAATATTCAGTGACTTTTCTGATCACGACAAGGATTCCAACTGAGAATAAAACAATCTTACTTTAGTAGCTGTAGTTCCCCAAAACAGTCGACCCTGCCCCTGCAAGTACCTCACTTCACCGACCAGTACTAAAAAGTGAACCCAGGCAGTAAATGTTGATAGGCTTTTCAAATTCAGTAAAATTATGGCCAAGCCCAGTATTGACTTCCGCTGATTTTTCATAAATTTTGAGGACTTAAGACATCTGGAGAAGGAACCATTCCAAAAATATCATGAGCAGAACCTCTGCTATAGGGAGGCACAGTTAGGGCAACACAATCACAGTGCCAACGACCTGGGTTCAAATCCGGCACTGTCTGTAAGGTGTTTGTATGTTCTCCCTGTGTCTGCATGTGTTTCCTCAGGTGCTTCAGTTTCCTCCCACCCTTCAAAAAGTATGGAGGTTGTTGATTAATTGGTGTATTTGAGGGGCAAGGGCTCGTGGGTCAGAAGGGCCTGTTATCACGCTGTAAGTCTAAATTTAAATTTAAAATTTAACAAATAAACAGAATGCTGGATAAATACAGTGTTTCAAGCAGCATCTGCATAGGGAATGTTTTGGTTTGATTCTCTGTATCAGGCTTGAGAGGAACGAGGAAAGATTGCTCGTATATAGCATTTGGGGGTGGAAGGTTGGAGTTACATTGAGGCTGGTAGGTGATAGGTGGAACCAGGTGGGGGAAAGGGGATGGAAAAGGCAAACAAAGAGACAAGAAAACTAGATGGATGAGTGAGTGTGTCAGGAAGGAGATCCTTATGGGTGTGGGTTACCTGAAATTGGAAAATTCAAAATTCATATTATTGGTTTGTAAGCTGTCCAAGATATTGTTCTACTAATTTGCATTTGGTCTCTCAATAGCAAACACTAAAGACAGTCTGGTGGGTGTGGTAGAGGAAGGAGAGTTACAATACACACAAGTGGAAGCTCAAGAAGGTTGCTCTGAACAGAGCTTAGGTGCTCTGCATATTCTACACTTGGTTTCACCAACATAGACAAGACCACATCTTGAATACAAAATACATGTACAGTTGAACCGGTTGGAAGAGGTCCAGGTGAACCTTGGCCTCACTTAAAATGGCTATTTAGGTCTCTGGATAGTGCTGAGGGTGGAAATGAAGCAACAGGAGTTACACCTCCTGTCAGAGGTAGGTGGGGAGGGATGAGTAGACAGGAATTGGAATTTGCAGAGATGGTACAAGATAATATATTGGATGCAGAGTTTGTTGAGCTGAAAGGTGAGAACCAAGACAACTCTACTGCTGTTCTGCCTGGGAAGAGGGGAGGTGGAGGTCTGATCAGACATGTAGGAGATAGAGGAAATGTGTGTGAGGACTCCATCACCTATGACAGAGGAGAAGTCACATTTTTAGAAGGAGAATATTTCAGAAGTCCAAGAGTGGAGGCCTCATCTTGAGGACAGATGCAGTGATGACCGAGAAATTGTGAAAAAGACATGACGCCCTTACAAAAGGCAAGGTGCGAGGAGGGATAGCCGAAGAAGTTGATGGTTTTATAGAGATGTCAATGGCAAGTCTGATTCCTGTGTTGGAGACCATGCCATATCTATCTTTGACCCATGGTATTTGACTCACATCACATAACAAATTCACTAGCATCTGGGATGGACAGACATAATCCAGAAGAAATCAGTGATCTAACAGATTCCATAATTATTCACTGAGTAAATGGAAGAACTAAATTAAATTTCATAGAGGTTACACAATATTTTAACAGTTTCACTTACACTGGTACATGACTATATTGCCTACAACAGACTGCTAATTTTAAAACAGCACAAAAACCTTTAAAATAGCTGAACAATATAAAATCATGATTTAAAAGAGTACATAACAATTTTCTGAGGTTTTTATTTGATGTAATTTTAAAATGGCTTCCCAATGATAATGGTTTGAGACAAGGAAATGCAATTTAAAACTAGAAAAGAAGAAGAAAAGAGGAAGATTTTTACTGAAAAACTTGGGAAACAAATCATCTGGACACTTCTTTGAGGTGAACAATATGAATGAATGGATTTTATTGACTTTTTGATAAATGTTGCAATATTGGTAATTTGGGGTCAACCAGTCATGAGGGAACTATTTTTTGGAATACAGAAAGTAAGTTTTCATTCATTGTTAAATATTTATGTATTGCTGACATCCCATTTGACAAAAGTAATCTAGAATAGATTGAACTCAAATTATTTGTCAGGCTAATTCAAAGTATCAGACCAAACATTAAAACATTTCACATGATAAGTGATTTGAAAAGAACAGCATAGTTTTATTGGAATCATGTGAGGGGCAATGGAAGGTATAAGAAAATTAATTGCTGCTAATTTTCTTTCTTTTAGGTTATAAACTCACCACTCAGAGACACAAGAAAAAACATAGACTCAATTCAGCACAACAAAATTGGTGTGCTTTTACATTATAAGATAACATCTAAATCAGGGGTGGCCAGCTTTTTAATTTTTAATTTAGACATACAGCACGGTAACAGGCCATTTCGGCCCACGAGTCCATGCCACCTAATTAACCTACACCCCCGGTACGTACTCGTGGGCCGAAATGGCCTGTTACCGTGCTGTATGTCAAAATCAAAAATTAGAAGGTTGGCCACCCCTGATCTAAATGTGTTAGAATTTCTTGAGAGCCAAGTTCAAATGACTAAACCACATAAAGGTAGATCTTACATGTTCAACTGCAAGTGAATTTTAAGTTCTTAATTAATTATTTTGAATAGACTATTAACTTTTCAGCACCTTCTTTGATAAAACACTGAGTACATGTAAATTAAAGTGCTTCAATTCACTGTGCAATATGATACACAAGGACATGAAGGCCTTGAAATTCAGGTATGTAGTTGATTTCTCCTGAAGTGAAATGCAAATACAGTACTGTTCAATAATTTCTAGGTCAAATTGCTACACTCTGGAAATTCAGCCAGCCAGTTCTAAGCGTGAATTACTCTTTCAGAAATGACACATCATTTGCACACCTAGAACCATAGAACACTTCAGCACAGAAACAGGCACCTTTGGCCCATCTCACCAATGCCAAACTATTTATTTCTCTTTATCCCATTGTCCTACACCAAAAATAGGACAATAGAACACAACAGCACCTAGCACACATAAGCATCTTATGAATCCTGACTTTGACATATCATCAACTCTGTTTTGGGTGCCATAGAAGAATTTAACAGGAAATTGGAAGTCGGGAACGTAACTGATCTACTACACAGAAGCAATGGACGGTTAGTAGAGATGGTGAAGAGGAAGAATTGTCAGTGTAAATGTAGCAACTGCCCACTTTTTTTGTTTGTTTATTCAAGTTCAAGATTATTGTTATCAGCCAATTGTAAAGTACAACTGACAAAATAGTGTTCTTAGGTCCTCAGTGTAAAAACATGCAAACACGTACATAGATATAGCACACATTTACGTGATTTATATGTAGTACATATACAAAAATAAATAAATATTGTGAAATAACTAGTAGCGTCTCAGATGGATTGTATGAGCAGATCATCAGTCATTCATCATTCTCACCGCCCGTGGGAAGAAGCTGTTTCTCAGCCTGGTGGTGCTGGCTCTGATACTTTTGTATCTCTTTCCCGACGGGAGTAGCTAGAAGATGCTGTGTGTGGGGTGGTAGGGATCCTCAATAATTTTGCGCGCCCTCTTCAGATAACGATCCCGGTATATCACATTGATTTTGGGAGGGAGGGAAACCCCAATGATCCTCTCTGCCGCTCTTCTTGTCCTGTGGATTGACCTCCAATCTAATGCTCTACAACTGTACCACACTGTGATGCAGCCTGCCAGGACGCTCTCGATATAGCTCCTGTACAAAGTTGACAGGATGGTGGCCGGTAGCCTTGCCCATCTCAGGAAGTGCAGTCGCTATCGCGCCTTCCTGACAAGTGAGGAGATGTGGTGTACCCAGGATAGGTCACTACTTAAGTGGAGGCCGAGGAACTTGGTGCTCTCTACTCTCTCCACTGCTGATCTGTTAATGTGTAGAGGAGGGTGATTGTCCCTAGTCTTGTAGATTCTTGGATATAGCCCTCCTATAACCAAAATTCAGGGATAAGATTGCATGGTCAGGGCCAGTAGAAATGAGAACTAGGATGATAGGCACTGGGGTTAATACCAGCATTTTTTTTTAATGAGTCAGCTATGGGTGTGTGGAGTGAAGTTTTCCGTCAACATGAAACTTGGTTATGTCGTACACAGTGAGGAAGGTAGTCAGGGATTACAAGAGGTGAGACACAAGGTGTTTAACATTCTGCTGCAGCATTTTAGAAGTGAGATGAGATAAATGTCTCAGTTCTAAAGAGAGAAGGAACAATAGGACACTAAATTAAATGTGATAGTGGCACTATATATTGAGCATTGAATACAAAAGCAGCATTTGTTTTAATCCTTCTGGAGCACTGGTTACACCATGACTGGAATATAGCATCAGATTCTGGTCGTCACACTTTTGGAGGGAAATGACGGCCCTGGGTTGAGACAAGATTTGAGATGCAATGTCACAAGTTCGCGTTCAAGTTTAGTACGCAAGTACAACCTGACAAAATAGCATTCTCCAGTCCTCTGCAAAACACGCAAACACACAATCAGACATAACACACCTACATTATGCAGGACAAATATACATATATAAAAATAAATAAATGTTTGCTAAATAATAGTCTTGGATGGTTAGTGTGAACAGTTCATTTAGTCGTTCAGCAGTCTCACTGCCCGTGGGAAGAAGCTGTTCCTCAGCCTGGTGGTGTTGCTCTGATACTCCTGTATCTCTTTCCCGACGGGAGCAGCTGAAAGATGCTGTGTACGGGGTGGTAGGGGTCTTCAACGATTTTGTGCACTGTCTTCAGACAAT
>JAVLUD010000224.1:0-10622 GCA_032162045.1 Torpedo suessii
CCTAACAGTGCCGGATTTGAACCCGGGTCACCGGCACTGTAAAGGCGTTGCACTAACTGCTAGGCTAACCGTGCTGTTGCGTCTGGTTGTATATGTACTGTCAGATGATATTGAACTTTCCAAATGTGCATAAATCGAATCTGCAAGTATCCTTTCCAACCATTTCTCTCCCACTGATGAGGCTGAGTAGTCTATAACTTCCTGGATTATCATTTCTTCCTTCTTGAACAAAGGTACTTAGCAACTCTTCAGTCCTCTTGAGATCTCTCCTGTTGCTAGTGCCGTTGCAAAAATCTTGTTAAGGCCCCAGCAATCTCTTTGAATAACAGGGGATATATCCCATCTGCTCCAGGGGGCATCGACCTTAATGCTTCTCAAAAGACCGACACCAGCACTTGATCACAAAATGCCCTAACACGTGAGCATTCTCCACATTATGCTCCCCACATCTATGTGCTTCTCCTTGGGAAATACCATTTCAAAGCAGTCATTTATTACCTCGCCTACTTCCTCCGACTCCAAGCACAAATTCCCTCCTTTGTCCTTGAGTGGTCCTATGCTCTCCTTAGTCATCCTCTTGTTTTGAATGCAAGTATAAAATGCCTTTGGATTTACTTTAATGCTTTGGACTCCGTATCCCAGTCTTTCAGGACGACCAACAAGCGCATATACTCCATGTCCCGGTTTTACGGGACTGGTTTTATACCCAATCACGTACTGTACTTTACTACTGTAGAGGTTTACCCATGGACCGAGTCCTGAGTATATATGTTGAAAGGTTAAAAATGGCTGGAGTCTGAAGGGTTAATCCTGCTCACCAAGGACATCTCATGGTTCCTTTTGATCTTCCTAATGAGCTCTTTTCTGCAATCTTGATATTGCTCAAGGGCCTTATCAGATTGTAGTTTCCGGAACTTTACATATGCCTCTTCTCTTTTCTTGAAGTTCATGACTTCTCTCATCATCCAACATTCTCTTACCCTGCCATCTTTACCCTTCCTTCACACTGGAACATGCTGGTCCTCTAAATACAGTAAAACACCTGGTATCTAGCACCTATGGGGATTGGTAGATAAGTGAATTTTCTGGTTGTTTGAGACTTACTCTGACAATGCCTAACAAAAACACCTGCATTAAGAATAAAGAGTTTAAAAGACAAGACAAAAATACTATACAGTATTTACACTGAACAAACTTCACTTGCAAGAACATATAAACCTTAAAGCATTTTACTTTATTTTCAGTCACATTTTTCGAAAACATTTAACCGTCGCTGCATCTGCAGGTTCCTTCCTCTCCATGAAGCCACCTGAAAGATGAAAAACATTACAGATAATTAACCCCCTCCCCCAGGTTTACAGATAAAGCCTCTGACCAAAGCAGCTCTTACTGAGCAGGAATAAGGAGACACATTAAGAGACTCACCCCAACAGCGAGCGGCATCAACCAACTCTTCATCCTGGGCGGCACCATTGCTGTTTCACACAACTTTATTCAAACAGCTGCTACGAACAAAGCACGACCAAGACACTCTGCTGGCTGAATATTTGCTCCCATCTTCACCAAAGGTTTACGTGTTACTTCAGAGAACATTTACTTTTACAATTTTAAACATACGTATTTTTTACTGATTCTTATTTATTTTAATTTTTTAAAATTTATTTTCCTTGATTTTATTTGCCGGTTGCTTGAATTCCGGATACCAGGTGTTTTACTGTACTTCTTAAGCCAGAGGGTGGTGAATCTGCAGAATTTGTTGCCTCAAGACAGCTGTGGAGGCCAAGTCATTGGGTAGATTTGGATTACTAAGGGCATCATAGGTTATGGGGAGAAGACAGGAAAATGAGACTGAAAGGAAGAATACACAAGCTACTATTCAAACGGCAGAGTACACTTGATGGGTCAGATGACCCAATTCTGCTCTTAATTTGACCCAAGCTTCTGCAATTTCCTTCTTTATTTCCTTCAGCAAACTTGCTTGCATCCTATCTTGACCATTTGTCCATTTCAAGTTACAGCTGGCCTTTCTGGTACTTGTTCTTCACCATTTTTTTTAGCTTATCCAAAATCTCAATTACATCATGCTTTGTTGAGACTCCAAGCATCTCTTTGTTGGTGAAGAATGGTGCAAAGTACTTAGTCTCAGCCATGCCATGTGCCAACATGAGGAAACATCTTCTTTGATGTCTGTTCAGCTTTTCTCCTCCTTAGGCAGAGCCTCAGAATAAAAAAATACTTAATTTCAAATAGGTTTAGGTGTTTTGAGCTGGCTAATAGGAATCAGACTCACACAAATACCAGGCAATGGCTGTGGGGTGAGTGAACAGGTAGTTTGTGAAGCAGTTCACTCCTTTCAACACCTACAAAGGGCCTTTGAATGCCACTAATGGATAGCTTTGAGATAAGACCATCTCAAATGCTCTTTATACTTGACTCTTTTCCTCTGTCTGCCTGGCAATCTCTCCAATGACAGAACCCTGAATAGAACCTCTGTTTCGCAAGTCTCATGTCTGGTATGTGAATAATGTGGCTTGCCCAACATAGCTGACTGAATGTTACTAATAGACTTCAATACCAGGTCCACTTCTCCCTTTACAACCCTTTTTCTTTTAACATGCTGAAAGAATATTTTTGGATTCTCTTTTAGATTTGCTGCCAATTTTATTCTTGTGCTCTCTCGTTGACTCTCGTTTCATTTTACTTCCCCACTAAACACTCTGCAGACAGTCTGGTTCTCATTTCTGTTAACAACCTGACATCTGTCATACAGCCTTTTCTATCTGCCCTGGTTAACTCAAGATCATTTATATAATCTCGGGAGGCATTATTCCTGATGGGAGTGTACAATTCACTTCAGCTGAAACACCTCGACCTTAAAGGCCTCTTATTGTTCAATTACAATTTTGCCTGCCAAACTTCAATTCCAATTGGTGAACCAGGGAGAGGGGAATCATGACAGACAGAGGCAGAAGATTGGCAGATGCCAGACAAAAGGAGGCAAGGAAAACTCAGGTGGAGGAAGTTAAGGATGGAGTAGGTGATTAGAAGACAAAGGCTGCCATTGCTGAAATCTTCCAAGAGAAGGTGAGAATGGAGAGACCACATGGATATGGGGGGGGGGTGATGAGAATGGGTGAGACTGGGTGGGAAAGGGGACAAAAAAAAAAGAAGTGAAACGTGGGAAGAGCAGAGAAGAGAGGGACTCATTGCCTGAAATTACATTATCAAAACACATAATACTCCGTCATTTCTGTCAGCTGCAAATGGACCCACCACCAGACAAATCTACCCTTCCTCACCCTTTTCTGCCTTCTGCAGGAATCGCTTCCTCCATGATTCCCTTGTCCACTCATACCTCCCCACCCACCTCTCTGTGAGCCCCAGTACTTACACTGCAACTGCAGGAAGTGCAGCATTTGCTCGACCTCCTCACTCACCACCTTGCCTTTCCAGGTAAGGAAAAGAATCAAGTGTACCTCTTTGAATATCATCAACTGCATTCGGTGCTCCCGGTGTAGCCTCCTCTACATCGGTGAGGTCAAAGGCAAACTTGGGGACCATTTTGTTTTTTTTTGGAATATTTTACTTTAATTTTTTTTTATCCATACATGCATAATTATATAACACGTAACAAGATGTCCATTTATTATTATTACACTACTTCTACACGATGGTTAAACCCCAGCCCCACCTTCCCCCCAAACCAAAACCCCAGAAAAGAAGAAAGAAAAGAAAGAAAAGAAAAGTATGAAGAAAGATAAAGTGACCTGGATGGTAAAAAGTCTCCACCAACATCACGGTTTTTAATTAGTTACTTTTTTTTTTCTTCAGATACTTCTCAGGGGGAAAGTAATGAGGCAATTGCTAAGGGAAAAGACAAAACTATAAGTTTATTCCTGCAGTTTGTAAGTATGGGCGCCATATTTTCAAAAATACATCATATTTGTTTTTTAAATTGTGCAATCTTCTCAAGTGGGATACAACCACACATTTCTGTATTCCACCGTTCCATACCCAAATGGGAGTCTGATTTCCAAGTTACTGCTATACATTTTTTTGCTGCTGCTAATGCAATTTTTAAGAATTCTTTTTGATACATATTTAATTTCAATTTGGGTCTTGTCCCCTCAATATTACCTAATAAAAACAACTTTGGATCTTGTGGAAATTTAGTTCTCATAATCTGCTCTAAAAAGATTTTAAAGTTTATCCAAAAGGATCTTACTTCAGGGCAGGACCAAATTGAATGTAGAAAAGTTCCTATTTCCTGATTACATGTAAAACATTGATCTGACACATAGCCTGGCTACTACTTTTTATGCTTGAAACATTTTACATTTTCATTTCAGCAGTCCTCCCTGCTGTATGATAGGTTCCCCATCTGTTTCAAATGCCAGATTTATTGCAGTCTTTGTTGTGAGACATGTCTATTGGTTTAATTGCAAGGATTGGATGTCACAGTTTGCATTGCTCACAATGGATCATTTTCTTGGTGCAATCTGCTGCTTCAGGTTAACCATTTCATGAATCACATTTTTCTCAGTGAAATGACGACCGAGCCTTCCCATGAGTATGGCATGCTTTCTGATTTCATCAACGGCAGCTTGAATGATGCAGGAGCACGCTTTCTTTTGTCAGCTCTGCAGTAAATCAATGTGCTCACTCGTCCAATATCCACCTCCCCTGCTTGTCCTGCGAAAAAGCAGTAGCAAATTTAAACATGTTCCTTCCATTCAGCCAGTCCAGTTAGATTTTTCTTGCTCTTGCTGCTTGAGACCATGATGTGTTTGCTCTGCTTGGTGAAATATTGGCTCGTAAAGTGATGTTTTGAAATATCCTAGCAGTGTATTAACTACAGAATGACATTTCCTTACAGACTTACAGTCCTTTGTTATCCATTTTTTTTTTTGTCTTTGTTAGTGAGAAAACCTTTGGAGCTTTTGTTCTTGGTGAAGAAGAGCTCGGCTCTAATGTATGAGAAGAAATGGATCTTAGGTCGTGGTGATACATAACAGCTTATGGCAACTTTATTTACCAAACCAAACTAAAATGAGAGGGAGAGGATTAATAGTTCCCAAAATTCAAATTCAAATACAGGTATACCCCGTTTTACGAATACTCACTTTACGAAAATTTGCTTTTACAAAGAAACCTGTGTTCGCTTTTACGAAAGGATTTGAATGAGTTTTGAATGGGTTTTCGCTTTTACGAAAATAGCCTTCAATAGTAGTGAATGGGTCTTTACGCCATTTCTGCTTACAAAAGGTTTCATAGGAATGCTCTAGTTTCATAAAGCGGGGTATACCTGTATGTGTATCTTGCAGGTGTATTCTAACTTCAGCACTGACAGCCTCACTGAGGAAATCGTGGTGAGCAGAATCATGTGATATCAAATGATAGGAAGACCACCTCTACTGTTCAACACCAGACTGTAATTTCTCAGAAATAATTTCTCAAAGATATTGTTAAATTAATGACAGGAAATTAAATTGCTTCACTAGCTGCATATCAAAGTGCAGTTGTTCTAACCTATCCTGCTAACAGGTTAGTGGTGAGTGTTTTTGATTTCCGTAAAAAATGAGTTAGTATAACAAGCACAAGAGGAGCTGAAGCCATGGTGTATCAGAGATTTCCATAATGGTCCAGAGGTAAATGATCCATGTGAAGAAGGCATCCTAACAAAACTTCATGGGGAAGAATCAATGAATTTTAATTAAAAATTACACCCAAACTTTAACACGTTTTTTATCAAAATATAATTTACATTATGAGCAAATATTTTCTCTTTGTAGCTTCTTTTTGAAAAATGTTCTTGTTGCTGCTTGCTTCAATGTTTCTTTCTTCTCCAGCACCTGAGCATAAATCAACTACTATTGATGTGATAAATCTGCTGAATGAAGACAGAGGAATAAACTCGATCCAGCTTCGAATGGGAATGGGGCCAAAGGAACCCCGCTACTTTAATTCACCACAAACTGATTGAATTAGCAATGTCCACCACAGTGACAAAAGATTACTGTTGTGGTAAATTGAAAATGAAATTCAGTAGTGAATGCTTTTCTGAACTTGACATTCAAAGTCTGCAGATGCTGTGATTGAAGTAAAAAGACACAGTAAATGTTGGAGGAACTCAACCGGTCTCACAGCATCCATAGGGGGTAAAGAATTATTACCGACAATTCGGGCCTGAGCCCTTCTTCAAGGTATAAGCAAAAAGCAGGTAAACGTCACAATAAAAACTGGGAGAGAAAGGGGGAAGAATGGGAGGGGGAGGAGTCCAGACCAAGATGCTCCACTTGCGCCCACACCTCCTCTCTCACCACCATTCTGGGCCCCAAGCAGTCCTTACAAGTGAAGCAACACTTCACTTGTGAATCTGCAGCGGTCACCTACTGCATCTGGTGCTCCTGTTGTGGTCTCCTGTATATCGGAGAGGGTGGACGCAGACTGGGAGATCGCTTCGTTGAACAGCTCGGCTCTGTCCTCGGCAATAACGTGGATCTCCCAGTGGCCACCCATTTCAAATCCCCATCACATTCCCTTGCTGACATGTCTGTCTCATGCACTGCCAGACTGAGCATTGGGGGTTTCTGTGAACTCCCTTCATCCCCTGTCTCCTTTCCTCTAGTTCTGTCTCTCTCTCTCTCTCTTCCCTTTTCCATGTCTCCTTTCACAGAGTCAAAATCAATTCTCACCTTTCCTCTTCACATTTCCAATTAATGCTTTTTGTTTGTTGGCCTGGACTCCTACCCCTCCCATTCTTCCCCTGATTCCCAACAAATCTATTTATCTCTCTCTTGAATGTACTCAGCACCAGATCCTCTGCATCCTTCTTGGATGGAGAATTCTCATTTCAGTCCAAAGTTGTTGAGCCTTAATTTTGGGACCCTAACAACCTGGGAGTGGACATTTGACGGAGGAAACACCAATTCGACATTGACACTGTGAAGACCTGAAGAATTTGTACAATTCACATGTCAGGCGGCCTCTCCTGTCGCCAGCACACGAGGCAACCATGAAGGAGGCTCACCAACACCTCTACTTTCCGAGAAGTCTGAGGAGATTTGGCATGTTGTCAAATACTCTATCCAACTTCTACAGATGCACTGTGTAGAAGGTTGTATCACAGCCTGGTTTGAAAAATCGACTGCCAAGGAACGCAGAAGGCTGCAGAAGGTAACAGACGTCACCATGCCAATCACAGGCTCCGACTTCCCATCCTCAAGAAGGCAGCCAACATCATAAAGGACCCCCATCACCCTGGTCACAAACTTTTCTCACTGCTACCTTCAAGCAGAAGTTCAGCACCTCGAGCTTCAAGACAATTTTTTTCCAACAGCTATCAGGCTCTTGAACCTCCCCATTCAACCCTAACTCAAACCTTAAACTACTCCGGCAGGACCTCCAAAATGCTCGGGGGCACTGGGCAATACTAATGACGACTCTTTGTCTGCCTTATGGAAGTCTAAAAGAAATTTTGTGCAATATTACAATTTTTTTTTATTACATAGCAATAAAAGAATCTTGACCCTTGGTTGGAATAAACTTGATGGGCTGAAGGGCCTGTTTCTGTGCTGTTCCATGACAATATAAATACTGAGCTCAATAATCTTCACAATCAGCCAAAATGTTTCTTTCTACAGAGACAGGTTTATGACTCAGAGCTCTGTTTATTTTTGGGCTTGATTATTTTCCATATGCTGCCGAGAGCCCAAGGCCATGACTGAGGAATCAGCTGAAGCCTGCAATATGTGAATCCTCAGCACCTTAATGCCTCAGCGGATCATGGACATTGCTGCTTCTTAGTTCTGCTCCATGCCTGTCTTGTTACCATTTTCCCTCCCCTGTAGCAGATTGTCACTGACTATAGACTTTAGCTGATTGGTACCTCATCGCCCAATCCTTTCTTCCCTTCAGCTAACACCGCCAATCAGGAAGGCATTCAATGTCACCAAAACTAAGGAGCTGATTGTTGACTTTAGGAAGGGAAAACCAGAGGGTGGGGGTTAAGGGCCATTAGTGGGGCAATGGTCCATTTTGGAAGCACTCGGCAGGAACTTGCAAAGGTTGATTTGAGAGACTATTTGCATGCAAGAAGATAGGTAGCAAGTGGGAGGCTTCTAAAAGTGAAATAGCAAGAGTTCAGAGACAGCGTGTCACCTTAAGGTGAAGGGCAAGGCTGGCAAATTTAAGGAATCTTGATTGATGAGGGATATTGATGTTCTGGTCAGGGAAAAGGGTGGCATGCCAGATTGAGACACTCACGATCAAACAAATCCCTTGGAGAGTATTAAAGGTGTGGGAGTACAATTAAGAGGGAAATCAGAAGGCAAAAAATAAGAAACAAGATGGAGCAGGCAGGGTAAAGGAAAATCCCATGATTCTACAGGTATATTAAAAGAGTTGCAAGGGAGACAATCAAACAAGAAGATCTTCAGATGCTGGGGTCAAGTGCAATACACAAATGTGCTGGAAGGGAGACAACCAGCCCCATTAATGATCACCATGGCTGTCTTTGCGTGGAGCCACAAGAGATGGGCGGGATTTTAAATGAGCATTTCTCCCTATGGAGAAGACCATGAAAGCCAAGGAATTGAAGTAAATGAGTTGCAGTGCCTTGTACAATGAACAAATTACCAGAGAGGTGTTGTTGGCAGCCTTGCAGTGCATTATTTTATTTATTTATTTTTAATTATTTTGAACAGATGCAGCGTGGTCACAGCACCTTCCAGCCCACAAGCACACACTGCCCAAATACACGTATGTGAACAATTAAGCTATTAACCCTGTATGCCTTTGGATCATTGGAGGAAACTCATGCAGACATGGGGAGAATGTACAAACTCCTTACAGACAGCATCGGATTCGAACCTGGTCTCTGGCGCTGCAAATAGCATTGTGCTAACCGCTACGCTAAACCTGCCGCCAGTATTTCTTATGGTCTTTTAATAAATATGGAAACCGACGATAAATTCAATTGAAACTGCTAATGTATAACAGAATAAATTGCTGAATAATCACACAAAAAGAAGATTCAAAAGCAGGCGAGCCATTCAACTCTGCCAGTTTGTGGTGAATTTCTTCTTAAGTCTTGTGGACTATTTAAATTTCAGGTACATTTTGTGAAAAATTACAAATAATTCTGAGCATTTCCAAATGAGCCTAGCAATGGTTTTGCAGGTCCTAATCCATTTGCAATGGTTATATCACCAAATTAATAGTTCTGATCATTGATTTATTTTCACTGAAACTTAATTTCTCCACATAATCCTTCCATCACCATTCTTTTCAAAAGATTGCCTTATGCTTCAAAAGGGGCATCTAATAATTCTGCAAGAACATTTCTCACCCTCTCAAGTTTACAGTGTTGAGGGAGAATCACATTGAAAAGCAAGAGTGAAGCCTTGACATTTTTGCTCTAATTCTTTCCCAAGGTGGAAAGGTTTTGTCAGCAGAAAGGTGAAATGCAGGCTGTTGCTGACTTCTATTGATGACAACTTTTCTTCTCCTCCCCACACTGCACAGCAGCACTTGATGAAATTCAAAAGCAAAAATCAAAAGCAAATGCAGAGGAATACATTCCGCCAGAATGCACGGAGTCTTAAGAGGAAAAGGCTGACTCATGATTTTTGTTTTGGAAATCTTGACAGCACAAGAGTAATTGCATATATCTCCAGAGCTGGTGTTTATTGGATTCTTAAATCCATTCCCAACAAGGTTTCTTTATTGTCATGTACATAAATACACAACATTTGTTTTATTTCTGTTTGCCCTGTAAAGCGCACAGATACCACTAGTCCAGTGTCCTCCATCAAGACAAGAAAGAGGAGTAAACAAGAGTGCCACCAGATATACTGAGTGTCCGTGGATCCCGCTACCTTCTCCGATGTCGCCTCCTCCTGCGCCCCGTACCCTCCATAGCCGCACGGCCTCCTGTCCGGTCCAGTGGTGAACCCGAGCTCCAGGTGTCCTGGTTTCCGTTGTCGGCCCCTGGTTACCAATCCTCGATACGGTCAGGAAGCTGTCGGTGCCCGAAGCCCTTTGGGAGCTCTCATGGATCCTGGTCCCGATACCTGGTACAAGCTGTCTTCTTAAAAATAGTACATGCTCAATGTGTCAATTACATCATTCTTTTAGTTGTTTAGTTAGTTTATTGTCACATGTGCAGGGATAGAGTGAAAAGCTTGGTTTTGCGTGCTTTCCAGGTATCCCTCATCAAAGTCGCTGCTCTCCAAAAATCCAGAAAAGTACGTGGTAGGTACAGATCATGACAATGTTCAAACGAGGTTTCTAGCATTTCAACAAATCAAAATTCTAGTGCCATTAAGAGCACGCACACAACCCACACATTTGGAATCTCTCGCGTGTTCGTCTATCAGCCATCGTGAGACTCACAAGATTTCAAGATGCAGTTCACCCAAAGAGCAAGTTCATGGTTGGATGCACTTGGTCAATCTAAAGCAGTGGTTTTCAAACTGCCCCCCTGAACTCACATTCCACCTGAAGCAATCCCTATGCCATAAGTGCTTTGTGATTAGTAAGGGGATGCTTAAGGTGGTATGTGAGTGGGAAGGGAAGGTTGAGAACCACTGCTCTAGACCCAATTGTTACTGAAATATTTT
>JAVLUD010000225.1:0-10616 GCA_032162045.1 Torpedo suessii
GTAACATCACCTTGGTTACCTCATTGCGACTCCTTCTGCAAGATTGCGCTGGATTATATTTCCAGTACACATCAGCTGTGTGTGTACTGTATATTTGGAATGCCTGAGGCCACAAATAAAAACTAGATTACAAGACCTTGATGTATGTTGAGATTGTTGCAAGAATTCTTCCAGAAGGCTTGCTTGTCATGCCAAATAAATACTTTTTACATATACAGCTCCAGTCTCTGTGTGGCTCATTCAGTCACCACACATGATGATGAGAGTTTATTGTTGTATACATAAGTACAAATACCAGATTCTTCTTGCTTCTATGCAGCATTGTGCATTTCACTTCTCTTCTTGGGATGTCAAATTACTGATCTGGTCAATCTCAGGTCCTCAGCCCTTCCTTAGTGAACAATTCAAAGTTGAGAACCATTCAGGATGGCATTGAGCCATTGATCTAAAGATTTGGCTTACACAAAAGCCTGCTGAAAATGATAGAAGGAACATGCCACCTCACAAACCATACCTGCCCGCCTCATACCCTGTACACCATCAATGAAAGGGTTTGCAGTTCATACATTGTTTTCATTAGGCACTTCACAATCACTCAAGTGGAGTGGAAACAAGCCATTCTCAATCTCAAGGCACCACCTAAGAAAATGAAGTAAATATCATCTTTGGAATCTGAAATTAAAATGTTAATGAAATTTATTATGAAATGTATCCATACTTTTCCTATACCATGTCATTAATTTGATATTCAATGCAAATTATGGCGTAATAATGCCACATAATGCTGTTCTATTTATAAAACAGATAACGGCTCATGATTTCTTAAAATAAAACAAAAGATCTTCACTGAACTGTTAGCATTTTCTTCTATCAGCAATCCAAGACTCCTGAACAAATATGTACTAACTTCCAAAGAGCACGGACTTCCTCGAGCACTTTGTTTTCTGTACCACAGGTAACTGCCAGTGTCAATTTTTTTGTTGCTTTCTTTCGTTGTATTTTTCAGTCCAACAACAACGTGACAATTTCTGGGTATTTCCCAGCATTTACCCAGGGAAACCTGCCACAATGAACCCACAACAGGTTCTTCTGCAGTAAATTGAGCAAACTTATGAATTTGAATGGAGTTGAATGGGATAAATTTCAGATAATTTACATAAAATTTAATTTTCTAAGTATTTTCTAGTGCTTTAGTTTTTATTTAAGTCGCATGTCTAAAGTTCAATTATACATTTTTGTGCACATACCTCAACTATTCCAGTTCTTTTGTAACGGCTTCTCACCTTCCACCTGATTACTGTTTGCTTTATCAAAGTTTGCTGCAAATATCTTACTCCACATATAGTCCTGCTCTTTCCACTTGCCAATGTTGTCCAATATTGGCTTTTGGTTCTCAGATTTCAAGTTCTTTCTGACTACATATTCTCTGTTCTTTTCAGTGTGGCATCTTGTACAAAAGCACCTACCCTTTGCACACTTGTTGATTGTTGCATCTTCTGCTGCCTTGGGCCTATGATCCAAAACTCCTTGAAACTATTCTTCTGAAAAATTCAGTTCTTCAACCAAGCTATTGGTCACTTTGGATAAAATACCGGTATTTATCCATGCCATCTCATCTATAGGACAGATTTTTATTCTAAAATGAAGGAAGTTGTTGATAAAATAATTTTCAGAGTCTGCACAAATTAGCACAATGAAGTCAATCTATCATGTTTATTTTAATGAAAACACATTTAATTAACATTTGTTGCATAAAGTTCAGCTGTTTTGAAACTTTTCATGAGAGCCAGTAACTGGAGGATTCAACAAAACAATTTCCTGACAATTGAAAACCCACAAATGTAGAAATGGCTCAACCTTATGAAGGTGGCACCATCTGCAGGCAATAACAGAAATACATTATCTTAAATTTTTCTGCACGAGTTGCTAGGAGTCCAAATCACCTTTTTACCTAAAACAATGCAAACAATAACAAGGTAGTGATTTAATAATGCAATTTGTCATAATACAATGCAACAATATCACAAAACTATGAAAGGGAAAAAAATCCAATTTGAAAATTAGTGCAGATGCTGGACATCCATGGCAAGCACAAGGCAAAATGTGCCCAAGCTGCAGAGAGAGAAATACATTTTTGTGAACCTTTCTTGGAGAACCCCACAAACCAAAGGAATCCAGTTTGAAAGACTGTTACTAAATCACTGCAATACCATCACAGCTCATGATAAAGCTTTTTTTCCACATTGGCAAGATGAAATGCAGATTGGTTGACTGCTTTGTGGAACACTTCGATCTGCACAAGGAATTTGCTGTTAATTTTGAGAAAGAAAGCATAATTTTCAGGATCAGTTTAACAGGTGGATTTCACTCTACTCGGCTATGCTGTTCGGAATCGAAGCCAGAAGATCGTAGTCTTCCTTGATCTTTGATTTTATGCCCAGTCGTCTGCAAGCAGAAGTCCCTACAAAGACCATCACCATATCTCCACACTCCTGGCCCGTTTCCACTGACACGGGTGTTCAAGTTAGTGGTGGAACTCCATAATGCACCATCTGGGAACTTTCCAGAAGCAACAAAAACCTGGAACTGTTAAGTCATGTTGGTTTCTGGAATGGTGAAGAACACATTTCAACCACACTGTACTTAAGTATTTAACATTGATGTTGAATAGTTTGTCTCTAGTAAAATACTAAAAGAGCAATTTTTGGCACATCATTATCCAGCAGTGTACATTAAAAGTCATGTTGCTCTTACATATTGTGAAGCTTTATAGGTTTGCAAGGGCTGAATTAGGAAATAAAATGTTAAAATAATTAAAATAGGTTGGTATTCTGCTTAAGAAATGTAAAATATTAACTTCAAGTTTGGACAAACTTATAATGCTACCCAAATAGACTGAGACTAGGGAAAATAACACTTCTGAAAATATGTTTCAGAAGATGTTTAAATATTTATTAGTTTACTAAAAGCTATATTGAACTAATAAAAAATGTTATGTGTGCAGTTCTGGTCATCCAGTTGTAATCAGTTTGCAGTAGGAAAGATGTTACAAGAATAATACAGGGACTGGATGGTATGAGGTATACTGGGACTTTTCTCTCTGGAGCGCAAGAAGCTGAGGGGAGACTTGTAGAGGGATAGAAAATGAAGGGCAAAGGTACGATAAAGTCATGGTCATTTTCTCAGGGAAGGCAAGTCTAAAACATGAGGGTGAGAGAGAAAAGATTTAAAAGGGATCCGAAGGGCACCCTTTTTTTCCCACATAGAGAGTGTTGGGTATGTGGAAGGAGCTATCAGTGGAAGTAGTGGAAGCAGGTGCAATTGCAATGTTTGAAAGACATTTAGATAAGTGCAAGGAAAGGTTTAAAGAGGTATAGACTGAATGCAGACAAATGGGACTAGCTCAGATGGACATCTTGGTTGGCAAGGATAAGTAGGGCCAAAGGACCTTTTTTAAATACTGTAAGACTCCATGCTGTCAGTTTGACTTTGTTATATCCAAAAAATACTGTAGAATATCCTCTATACTAAAATTCATGGTTATGCCAGAGCCAGGATAACATCGAGCAATCATTTCTTCAAACTGCTTGTACTGATGAACAAATTCTCCTTGCATCGTTCCCCACACCACCTGTAAAATAAATGACAAGTTTCGTTATTCTGATTCCTTTAGAGATATTGTGATAATCATGCTATCAGCAGGTTCCAATGACTGGGCACAAAGGGGTCTTTTTGTTACTATTCTTAAGTATCATTGATTCTGTATCATGAAAGAGTAAAAAGTATAAAAGAATAAGCACCTGCATTTGTGTTCTGTTGTGTTGATATATTCAGTGCAATGCATCTTAAATTGACAAAACCAGCACAAAGAATTGTGGCATTTTGAGTAAAGATTTTGCCAATTTTTCCCAATTTAAAAACATCAAAGTCAAAGCCCACAAAACTGAAAAACACACATAAGAATTGTCATTGACAGTTTGTGAATTGTGTTTGTGTAAACACTTCTGCACATTTGTGCAAAATCAGATGCAATTTACTTCCAGATTTATAAAAGCTCCTGAAGCAGAAATCCGATCAGTGGTAACATCTTTCATTCCCCTTTTACATATTTGAATCTTCATAGGTTAATCTTCTGATGTAAAACAGGCTACTTAACCAAATTAAATACAGAATAAATGAGTGATTGAAAGAATTGGTAACAAAAAATAAAATCTGAACTTATAAAACATGTAAATATTTGAATTTCATTGTTCCCCGTGATATTCATGCTGTGTTTTATTGAGCATCTTCCCTCTTTTCATCGTAAAACCCAAAGCATTGTAGTGATATTTTAAAAATATTAAATTTTAACTTTTAATGTATTTGTATAATTTCTGGTGTCCATTGTATTATGCCCCTGCAATTTGTTTGGACAGATTTGTGTTACAAACTATCATTGGGAAAGTAAACTGAAGAGCATAATGCTGGCAAAGAAGATTTTGTGTATGAAGTGATGTTAATAGAACTGAAAATCAATCATAAGAGACTGATACCTCTGAGTAACAGAGCATGCTATATTGCAGTACTTGGTGCATGTGCTACACATATGCACACTATAGTGATGTAAATTACGTGACTGATATTGCCATTGCAATACTTGAGTGTGAATATAGACTTTTCAACAGGTCTGAGCCTGTAGGGCCAGGCCTTAAATGGAAGAAAACCTGCTCCAACATATTTTAAAGGCCTTATTACTCTGATTCAAACTTAAGGAGTTTGTGAATGAAGCAAGCCCTGAAAACATCTCGGTTGAGATCTTCTGGGGAAGCCTAGCATTTTGCTTTTGATTTTTGCCACTGTGGTCTTCGCTCTTGAAACCCACCTCTGACAGCAAGATGATCTACTGACTGCTATTTATGTTGTCCACTACCTAGCACTTGAAGGCAACATGGTAAATTGGCCCCTCTATTTGGAGTAAGCTAAATTGCACAATTTAAGTGGTTAATCAGCAGGAGGCTTGGGACTTGAAAATTTGTATGTTCATGTGCAGATCATATGTATGTTATGTGCAGATCATATGTATGTTATGTGCAGATCAGTTCTCCTTGCCCTCACTTTCACAGAAGCACTGCTTTAGCACGCATTGCAAATAGGGATGGATTTGTAAAATAACATTTTATCTATCATTAGTTTACTTCCCATAAACAATTTAAGTTGTATTCAATGCCAATATGTACTTCCTCGTGCTCCAGCACAGCATTTGTGTAATTTCTGGTGTGCACCTCTCACTTATGTGCCATTGTGTAAGATATTCACCTGTCCTGCAAAAATGTGGTTACACATTTTCAGCAAGTAACAAAAATGTAGAAAAAGGTAGCTATATTCTTTGATTTTAAATTTCTTGTGGGTCCCTTAATTTGATTTGTCACAAGCGTAAACTTAGCAATAAGTGCTGAATTCAGCATTTTATTTGCTGATTGAACTCAATCCACCTGTGAGATTATGGGCACGTTATGCACCACATCTATCCAGGCAGTTGGCATCTCTCATTCCACATTAAAATAGCTTTCTGATTAAAAGAGGACCATTTTCATTTGCTACATTTACCAGAGCGCTGGTTTCCAAAGGTTATCAATGTAATCACCTTTTATAATTCACACATGTACCTATATTTCAGGGCATATGCTTACAAACACTATAAATAATGATCTCTTCTTATGCAAGCAAAACAACTTTAAGACTGAATAGTCTTTTAAGAACTGCCTGGATTTGTCAAACTTTCATCCCCATTCATCCTGCTGACTCAGTTTTCTCTATTTACTTTGGTTGTGCACAATACATCAATTACGGTACATCTCGAATAATGCACCAGCTCGATAAGCATGAATTCAATGTGAGGAACTAAGGTTTAGTTTTAATAGCATTTCTGAAATTCTATCCAGAAAGTCACAATTATCCAATTCACTGCATTATTCAGCTATTGATCAGTTTTGATTTCCACATTAGTTACTATTTACCTGCAGCAGGTTTCCTTCTTCACTCAGATGCTTTAGAACTTTTTTGTAGAGAGTTTCCAGAGCCTTCTTCACCTCTTTACCTTGATATTTTTCAATCACCTTCCTTAATTCTTGTTTGCTAAATACTAGTTGATAACTTATTTCATCCTCTTTGACTCCCTGTGCAATACGGGCCTTGACTCCATCAAAGAAGAGCTGTAAATTTAAAATATCAAGTACCGGTATATGATCAATGCATGGAGTTCTGAACTCTCAAAAAACGTGACATTGAAGCAGATCAGAGAATTCAACAAATATTACAGTAAGGTTTTTATTTGATTTAATGCTGATCAAATTTAACTTTAAAAAAATATGGCATGTTCCAAATCATTATAAATTTTCTCTCAACAGAGAACATCACTTATCTTACCCTGTAGTGAACTGAATTTACCTAGGAAGCAGTCAGTCAGTTTTGTCACATGATGCAACCAAACAGAACCAAATTCTATCATAGACATTGATGCAAAATATTGGTTACAAAACCAATATTTTCAGAAGGGGAACAAGGGATATGAACAAACAATATGCAAATGGAGTTGAGACTGACTGACTACACTAATAGGCTCATGGACTTGATGACTTATTGCTGTTCCATTACTTTAGTAGTCCTAATGAATTGCCTTGTCCTCAGCATATACTCTTTCAACAACACCTTCATATTTTAATAAACCTTGCAAATTTTCCAAGAAGAGAAACTTTATTGACTACATCAAGGACTTGTTTTACAGAAATACTAATCTCTATTCCATGTGTGAATGTGGAAGATATTTCTTTACATTATACTTGCCTTAAAGTTTTGAAGTATGATCATGTTTTTTTCTAGATGTTGCCTCATTTGCAGATCTGTATGATACAGATAGCTGCCATGTGCCAATGAAAATATTTAAGGATTTAAATGGCCCTTGTCTCATGGTATGCAACCATGAAGAAGGGTGCCGAAGGCAACAAATATTCTACTTGGGCAGGCTATCTGATGCCTTGTAAAATTTGAAAAAGATTGCAGAAGCATCTGGGCGTATTCACTCAGAGAACACATCTACATTCATCCTCGTTCTAGTATTGCCATATTACTAACTCGCTTGAGTGGAGCCCAATAACAATGTCCTGATTAATTAAGTATATTTCTGAAATACCTGACAAGAATTGCATATTTTACTCTGCTGTTCTATATCTGTAAGGCAAAGTATCTTTTGGAAAACCCCAATAATTTACAGAAGAGGTTAACTGTTGTAAATGGCCTGCAATTACTATTTCCACTGTGGAACATTTGCAACCCAGAGATCAGACTTTGAACTTTGATCCCACTATATATGGCCACTAAAGGAATTAAAACAACCAACATTCATGATGTTTTCACTAATGCCTAAAGAGTAATAGAATTACATAGGATACAGACATTTAGTTTTTCCAGTGGTTGTCCCAGATATTTAGTAACATAGAAGTTAAGGTGTTCTGAGTATTGTTGGTAGGCTTCTTTTTTTCTTTCTTCAAGATTATTGATCTTCATTTCCGAGAGGAAGCAGTAGATTTGGTGAAAATTCTCCATTATCACAACATCTGGAGGAATCTTCAAATTCATTAAGGCAATGTTTTTAACTTGAAATACAAACAAAATAAATTAAGGTTACTGCTTTAAGTAAAATCCTGGTAATCTCTGAAAGATTTTTATGCTATTATAAAGACAAGAGGTCAGATTCAAATGGTAGGATTGTCTTAAAAAATAATTAATAGCTGAAGGATTCCACATACTGAAATCCAAGAAACAATCTTATCCTGATGTGTAATCTTTGCTTTTAATAGCTAAGTGCAAAAATGAATAGTTTTTGATATTTGTAAATTAAGTTAAAGATTTAAAAATATTTTGTATTTCAACAAAAAGGGATATACTGTAAATTTACATACAAGGAATTTGCTCTGGTATTAGATAACCATAACAGCAGAGGTGCAGTGAGTAGGTATATTGCTTCACAGCTCTACCAATTTGAGTTTGACCCTGATCTCT
Source organism: Torpedo suessii (assembly GCA_032162045.1). Classification (NCBI taxonomy): domain Eukaryota; kingdom Metazoa; phylum Chordata; class Chondrichthyes; order Torpediniformes; family Torpedinidae; genus Torpedo; species Torpedo suessii. The sequence continues at coordinate 8,038 of JAVLUD010000225.1, forward strand.
GGTGGTCTGTGTGGAATTTGTATGTTCTTCCTACATGGTGCTGCTGGTTAGCTGATTACTCGGTGATTTTAAATTACTTCTAATGTGTATTTGTGTTTTTCGTATACATGAAAGTAAAGGAATCTTGAATGTTGGTGAGTGGTCAGAAAATCAGGAACGTGGCCATTCAGCTACTTACACCGGCTACTTACACCAGCAATCCAAAATGAATCCCACTGTCCCCCTCTGACTGTGCCTCTGTATTTTTCTCTTTATCATATTTATCCAATATCTCAATCGTTCTCTTTAGGTCTTTCATTACTTTCTCTGCAAATGGATTTTCCTAACATTCCTCCATAGTCACAATTTCAAACTGATAACTTGTCAATACCTACCCAGCCCTCCGGTCTGGCACCCTTTTTAAAGCATCAATTCAATTTGAAGAAAGTCATAATTTCAGCAAGTTATCTCAATCTATAAACCTTGCACTTTAATCACAACCAGATTTTAAAAAAAAATATATTCAGCTTTATGAATTAGTTCCTTATTGTATTTGCCTTCTGCACAGACTGATACGTGACTAAAGATACAGGAGTGCATTCTCATTTTATTCCCTGTCCCTCCATTACTCACAATAACAGCCTGAAATAGCCTTGGTGGACGCATAACCCCCAATTGATCCACACTAACTGTATTTAGATTTGTTCAAAATAATGGATTGGGTGATCTTGCACTCACCAAATTATGAGGGCCTTATTTTAAATTAGACATACAGCACGGTAACAGGCCATTTCGGCCCACGAGTCTGTGCCACCCAATTTACACCCAAATAACCTACAACCCCCGGTACGTTTCGAACTGTGGGAGGAAACCGGAGCCCCTGGGGAAAACCCACGCAGACATGGGGAAAACGTACAAACTCCTTACAGACAGCATGGGATTAGAATCCTGGTCCCAATTGCTGGTGCTGTAAAGGCGTTGCGCTAACCTCTACAACAACCATGCAGCCCCTATGTGGGAATGCACCACTAAAGAACTGAATTTAATTGTTTCTGCCCAAATGCTTCTTACTGGGACATATTTACTTACTGCTGGTGAAGACTGCTGTAATGACTTTATTGTAAGCTTTATCCAGATTGCCTCTTCGCTCAGCATTCTTGAAGATGGCTTCAGCAACAGTTAAAAACTCCTCAAATCCAATGACAAATGGCAGAATACCAATCTTGGTCTTCTTTGGGACCTTAGCTTCTTCAATTTGCTTGCACAAATCAGACTGAATTGAAATAAAAATAGATAAAGTGGGGCAATTGTTCAAGAGTTCAGAAAAATTGCTGACTTAAAGTAAAATGAGAGCTTTCTCAAAAATTGTTATCTTTTGAACCATGCACATTCATCACAAGAACACATTGCTGTAATATATGACTTTTATTTACATCAATCTTTTTATTTGTCTAAATGACAGAATAGTTCCAGCACAGAGGCCATTCAATGCTTGCCTGCTCCATATCTTCCTCTCCCCATTGCCCTGTAATCTTTATTTTCTCATTTAAGTACTTATCCACTGCTCTTTCAAATGACAATTCACCCTGCCTCCATTCTATTCTCAGCAGTGAATTTCAGATTTTAATCACTAATCTTCATTTGTCCTTTGGCTTTTGATTATTCTACCAATGAGAACACTTTTTTTAAAATATAATCGATTTGTGTGGAGCCTTTTTGATTTCATCAGATCTCCCCACAACCTCTTTTCCACAAGAATAGTTTCAGTCTACCACAAAGTTCCCACATTGCTGGAATCAATACAGCACATCACCAAAACCTTCACATTGTCCTTTAATGCAGCTTGCAGAATTCAACATGGTACTCCAGTTATGACCAAGCCAGGTCTTACAAAGGTTTACTATGACTTCCTGGCTTCCTCTACTTATAAATTCTCTTTGCATTTTCAACTGCTTTCTTAACCTGTCTGCCACCTTTGACATTGTACATATCTGCCAAATCTGTACATATTTTAGAAATGCTTTATGTTGCTCAATGACATTTTAAAATTGCCCATAATCTTTTTACAAAGGACACATAAACCCATTAAAATGGTTCACCTAACTAGTTTAGGTTCACATTTTTAATGTCAATTCTTGGTTTTAGAAGTAGATTGGGGGTGGGGTTAGGGGTGTCACTAGAGGCAGTTTCAATCAATTTCTGTTGACAAATTTCCAAATTTGTTTTGCAGCGAATAGGAGTGGTCTTTTTTTCCCCTGAAATTGATTGAAATTATACAAAAGCTTTGCATTTAGGCATATCTTACAATCGTGATGGAAGCTTATGTAACATGGAGTTCTGACATCACAGTTTCATACATCACTTGCCTATCTGACTGATTATCAACAGGATAAATAGTAACAATTAATTTTTTTTATTGAAAGAGATCTGCCTGATGGCTTTGTGGTCAAAGGTATTTGTCTGAAGAATAGATATTCAAAAGAAAATATAGCTAGATTAACTAGTTTAATTAATTTACAAAAAAAGGAAGATTTACCATTAGTATTAACGCTAGACGCCGAAAAGGCTTTTGATAGATTAGAGTGGAATTTTTTATTTAA
>JAVLUD010000227.1:0-10603 GCA_032162045.1 Torpedo suessii
GTTATGTATTTCTACCTTTGCTACATAAAAGACACTGTTTGGCCTGCTGAGTTTCTCCAGCATTTGTGTTTTTTACTTCAACCACGGTGTCTACAGATTTTCGTGATTTACTTCAATATTTTCATTACCTTTCTCAGCCGTAATGTCTTTATTTTATAAAAGTACTAATTCTATTTTGCATATTTAGGATCCAATCCAAATAACATGCATATTAAACAACTTTATATTTGAACAATTTAAATCTCCTGACAGCATTTCCTTGAATAAGTGTTTCTATCCTTAATCCATCCATCTTGGTGTACCTGAATTAGGCACCCAGTCATTTCTACTAAGTTACATTTTCTTATCTTTTTTCAGTCAAAGAGCTTCCTTTTCTGTTTGTAAATGTTTTATGCTTTTTAGCAAAGTTGATCAACATATTCCTGATGTTCAAGTGGTGCTATTATCTTACATTGATACATATTACATCCGTTAACCACAATATATTATCTCCTCAATAAAGCGGATAAAGCAGGCCAGACAATATCTGCAGCTAGAGAAACTGGACTAGTGTTTCAGATCAGTGATCTTTCATTAGAACAGTCCTGATGAAAGGTCATCAGTTGAAACATTAGCTAATTTTCTCTCTCCACAGATACTGTTTGACCTACTGAGTACTTACATCACTTTCTTTTTAGATTTTAAATTTCCAGTACCTGCAATATTTTACTCTTGGATATTTTCTTTCCTTTCAACAAACTTTCTTCCTGAGTTACCACATACCTTCTTGCCGGAACATTTGTAACTTGCCTTCTTTAAGTCGCCCGAATAAAGGAGGCTGGTAGAAGCTCACCTATTGCATTCATCTGTTAAGCAACTGCCTACTAGAGGAGTAGGAATATCATGTCTGTCCTTTTGCTCCACTGTTACTTGAACAATATGACTTGCTTTTCTCGCACCCATGATGACTGTGATTAATGATTCTCATGCATCACCAAATGGTAACTGAATTGATTTTGAACGATGGATTCTAAAACTAGCATAACCATGAGACAATTAGTTAACCTTGTTCATCCTTGGTGGTATTGGGGCATTATTGTTCTTGGCTTGGTCCTGCCCACACCCTCGCCACCCACTTTGTTCTTACAGCCACACATATTTTAGTCCTGGGGGCCCAAACAGCCTCCAGACCGTGCTAAATTGTTGAGTAGTCCATGAGCAGGTCATAGTCAGAGAGTCTTACAGGTCCTTCGGCTCGTGTTGTCCACACTGACCATCAAGTACCTGTCTATGCTAATCCCATTTACCAGCACTTGGTCCATAGCCTACATTGCTTTAGTGATTCAAGTGCTTATCTAGAGAGTTCTGAAGTGTTGTGAGAACGCTTGCCTCCAACACCTTCTCAGGTGTTCCAAACGGTTTCTGAATGAGAATGATGTGTGTCTTGGAAGGGAACCTGCAATGGGGGCACCCCCATGCTCCATGTGCTTTGTCACTTGGTGGTTCGATAAATTTCTGTAGACATGTTTAACGTCAAGTTTTGGAAACTCTACTGCATGAATTAATTATGAAAGCTGAATGATGCAAGTCAGGGAATTGAAGATGCCAAATAAATTTGCTCTAACTGCTTCAATAAATTACAGCTTTTCAGTCAGCTATGAAAAGCATTTGTTGCTTTAGGGAAGCCAATGACAGTAACTTTGCATGTTTTATGAAGAACAATGTTCAACTTTTAATTTTTATAGCATCTTTTTGTGTTATTTTTGGGTAGGAGGACCAGCAGAATATTGCCAGTTGGAAGTGGGGGATGAAATAAGTTCAATCAATGGCAATAATGTAGCCAACATGGACTATCATGCTTGGGTAGGGGCTTTGGAAGATGCAAAAAAAACTGGAAAGTTGAACATGCAAGTCAGAAAATATGAAGATATCAGTAAGTGCTTAAATCTATTGCCTCTTTCCATTTCACTAACCAACAGATGAGTGTGTGTGTCCTGAATAAATGTGCAGAAGTGCTTAAAAAAAAACCAATCTCTGGGACTTCTCCGAGATTCATTGTTATTAATACTTGAGGTGATGGGTCAATGGTTAATGAGGCAAATCAACATCATTGGTGACAACGATAGCATTCACGGGCAGCACCAATTATTTTCCATATTTGTTGAGTATTTAGATGGTATTACCTTTCAAAGTAGAACTGTCCGTAGATGTAAATGCTGTGTTTGGAAAGACTCTACATTTCCGTTTTGATGAGCAGAGGTGATGCATGTTCTACAGTCTTTCCCTCCCCCTTCCTGATTATGTAACCTAACAACATAAGTTTCTAGATATGGGGGAAAAGTAAGAGTAGGTTGACCTGCAGATTATTGCATTGTAGACTGAGTTTATAATTCTTTTGTAAAGTTATTTTGAATAATATCCATTTATTACTATTTCCATAATAATCAGCATCAATGCAAATGTCGTGCAGTGACAAATGCTCTGTCCTTCCATTAATTGGATCTGGATCAAGTGGGCATCTTGCTTATAATGCAAAGGGAGGAGATCTGCCATCCCTACCTGATCTGGCCAATGTGTGAATCTCAACCATCAATGCAGTTAAGCTCTGAATTGAAGAAATGGTTAAAAATGGATAATATATGCTGGCATACACATCCAATGAATGGATGTGTTTAAACAAAAACATGCCCCACTAAACTGAAATATTTAAATTGGATATCTTTTGCAACACAAGAACAGCCACTTTGTCCACCAGATCTGTGTTGTTTATTCTCCACCTGAATCTTCTCCTGCCTACTATGTCTAGCCATTTTTGTACTCCCTTTATTCTTTGCTGACCTGGTGATTTACACCCACCTTTTTAAAAACTCGATTATAATTCACCTTGACTATCACAAGTGATGACATGGTTTTCATTTTGAGCACTCGTGGGACATAGTCATTCAGGAAAAACAATATTTAGAAGTTGTCTCGTAGTTGGAATCAGGTTGGTGATACAAGTTTTCAATTGTGCTATGCTTGAACACTATAATTATCTGTAGTGCAAAGTTTTCATGCTAACTCTGGTTATATTATTTACACTTGCCATTTACAAATAACTGTACTGAAAAGGTACATCTTGTGATGATCTCACTTCAAAGGTCATAGATTGCAGAGAATATTGAGAGATATCGTAAAAGTAACGTATTGGTACATAAGTCAATACTTGGACAAATCTCTTTCCTTTTCGCTTTGCTTTCTCCAAAGTCATTTCTTTTCCATGTTTTCCTCCTACATATTGTCCTTTATCTTTTATCCCCCCTTTGTTCTCATTTAAATTTACTAGAAGGTTACTAAGAAAATGGAGCTTGTCACAGCAGCAGCTGAATTTTTTTAATTGAAGTTATGTGGAGAAAGTGGTCTGTGAATTCCTCTCCCCAGTCAACAATTTAAATGTGTTAGGAATTTTAAATCCATCTTGGAATGTGGAGTATGGCAGATATTTACGACCCATTCCTTCATGCCTTTGCCTGGGAGCTGCAGCCTTGAATGAATGCAGTCATTCTGGTGAAGGTACTCCCACAGTGCTGTTGCTTACAAGTTCTCGGCTTTCCTGAAGATGAAGGAAAGTGAAATATTTCTAAGGTAGGGTAGAGTACCGGGCCAGGTGCATAATTTTCTGACGAGGGAGAGGATGAATGTTTGGAAAATGTAATGGGGTCTATTTATTGAGCTGTGCCTGATACACAATTGTTTGGTTACATTTCCTGTGCAGGCATTTCACCTGTCCCTTACTTCTGTATGTTCTGCTCACTTCATTTTAAGGGTTCCCCATTTGTTGCTCGTCTCTTTGCTCTGTAACTTAGGCAGGGATATTGATTTAGATTTGTGCAAGAAAAATTCACAGATCTTTTATTCTAACCAATGTGATTCTCTGGGAATAATATTTACAGGTACAAGTGACATGAAAAACAGTATCTCCAATGAACCCATGATGTTCCGCAGGAGTCAAGCCTTCAGTCAACTATCAGATGTAGGTGGTTATAAATGTGGCTTTAGATCATATTAAGCGCATTGAAATGAGTGTTAAGTTTGCCTGTTTAGGGCAAATGAGGTTTCTTTTTTAACAATCCTTGTCTCCAGTATTATCTGTGTGCAGTTTGCTCCAGGTGATCTGGTCTCCTGCTCATCTTAAAGCCAGGCAGATTGGTGGGTTAATTGACACTGATGCCCATCTTGAACAAAAACAACTATGAGCATTCACAGCCCTAAGTGGTGAAGGATTTTCAAGTTTCACCTCCAAAGTTAAGAAATGTCTCCTTATCTTGGACCTAAACTGATTATCCTCAAAGCAAGTTGATAATTTTTCAACCGGTGTCTTGACACCCACTGTGTCGAGCCATTTCAGAATCTTATCTGTTTCAGTTAGGTCACCTTTCACTCTTCCAAACTCCAGAGAAGATAGACCTCACTACATGTTGAATGCCTTAATGCAGAGAGGCTCTCAGTGGAAGGATTCAAATTGTTCTGATGTAATTGGAGGCTTGAAACAAGCTACCTGGCTGCCATTCCCTTTGGGATAGTAAGTTAATAAACCTATATAAAACCAACATACAAACAACAGAATCAGAAAGGAAACCTAGTTGGCGAATGCTAATAGTCAACATGGAACAGCACAGGAGCAGGCTCTTTGACCCATGATGTCTGAGCCAAATATGATGCCAGAATTTAATTAAAACTGCTGCTTGCACATGATCCATATCCTTCTATTCCCTGCATTTTCATGTGTTCTGGCTGGAACCCACTGAAACACTACTATTATATCTGCTTTCACCACTACTCCTGGCAGCCCATTCCAGGCACCTACCACTCTCTAAGTAAAAAAATTAAAAACCTGCATTTCCCTTTAAACTTTCTCCCCCTCAACTTAAACACGTGTCCTCTAATATGTGATATTTTTACCCTGGGAATAAAGATTCGGGCTGTTGCCCCGATCTGTGCTTTTCATAATTTTATGAACTCCTGTAAGGTCTCCCCTCAGCCTCTGATGTTCCACTTCTTGGATAATTTTGTCTCCAGCATTTCAAATGAATTATTTATTGTCATGTGTCCAAAGATACAGTGAAAAGCTTTGTTATGCATGCTATCCAGGAAAGTTAACCCGCACTTGAATATAGCAATAATAAAAGAAAAGACAGTGTTCTGTTACAGTAAGTCAAAGAGCGCAATGTCTGGTATTACAAAGACAGTGCAGGTTATAGAGAAAAGCATCGTTGAAACAATGCTGTTGAGCAATATTGTTCACCAAAGAGACGTTCTTTTATGGGTCTTATAATAGCACAAAAGAAACTGCTCTTGAATATGGGAGTTTGTGTTTTCAAACTCGTGTATCTTCTGCCCCACAGAAGGGTGGAGAAAGAGTATGAGATGGTTGGATGGATCTTTTAATATGTTGGCAGCTCTCCTGAGACAGCGGGAGGGTGAGGCAGAGTCGATAGAGAGGAAGCTGGCTTGCATGATGGCCTGAGCTGCGTTCACAACTCCCTGCAGTTTCTTATGGTCTTGAGTGGAGCAGTTCCTGGACTAGATTGTGATGAATCCAGACAGGATACTTTCTCTGATGCATCTGTAAAAATTGATAAGAGATCTCGGGGCTGGTCAGATTTTCTTAGGTTTCTGAGAAGGTAGATTTGTTGGTGCACTTTCTTGATGGTTTTTGGTGATATTTACACTAAGAACTTACAGCTCTCCACCTCGGCCTCATTGATATATACAGGGGCATGTGCTCCTCACCATCTCCTGAAGTCAATGATCAACTCCTTCATTGTGCTGACATTGAGGGAGAGGTGGTTGCCCTGACACCATACCACCAGATTCTCTATCTCCTTTCTGTACAGCGTGTCATCATTGTTTGAGATCCAATGTATGACAGTGGTGTCATCTGCAAACTTGTCGATGGAGTTAGAGCAGTATTTGGCCGCACAATCATGGATGTATAGGGAGTATAGCAAGCGGCTGAGGTGTTAAGGATTATCGTAGAGGAGATGTTATCACTGCTTGTGATTTTCAGGTCAGGAACTTGAGGATTCAGTTGCGGAGGGAAATGCTAATACCTGCGCCTTGGAGTTTAGGGATGACTGTATATGGAATTATGATGTTGAAGCCAGAACTGTCATCAATAAATAGGAGTCTGACATTTGTTTTTTGCGTTTGTTCACTGTAATATTGAGTTAAAAATCCATATTCTGTCAGTTGTACTACTGGCATGGCAACTTCATGCTGTGCTGTGCTTGCAAACATTAAATCCACTGAAGTGTGCAGAAACAATTTTTTTGAAGTGCAGCCTGAACCAATATTATATTGCAAGTGACCAAGGCTGACAATATTTCAGTGACCAAGTAACAGTAACAAAATGCTCCATGATATTCCACTTAATCAAGATTTATTGAGCTACATTCTAATTGTTTTCAAAGCAGGGATATATTTAATGTTAGCAGCAAGCACAGCGGAGGATGCCATGTGTAAAACAAGTGACAGAATCACAAATGGAAAATAAAATCATCTTGGTTGCTTCTAATTTTAAAAGAAGTGACTGATTAGTGTTTCAATTAAATCTCGTTAGACATGAGGGATACAATTGTTTTGATTGTGTACAACTCTAGGGTCATCCCACTTGGTGAATGTTTATCATGAAGTTATTGCCTGTGCACTATGAAGCTTATAGTAAATGAAATATGTAACTTGTTGCATCAGCCCCTTTGACCCTCAAATATTAAATAATTTCATCAGACTCTATTTGTTTAACTTTTGCAATTAATGAACTTAAATGGAAATACTTCATGCCAATTTACAGGATACTCAATCAGGAGAAGATGAGAAGAAATTACCAGAGGGTTCAAGGCATAAAGGTATCCAATGCAAAATATTTCTGTGTTGTTCTTTTGTGACTGGTGCAGTTTTTAATAACAGCCCCTGAAAAGACAGTTTTTGTGTCTAGCTTGCAGTTTTACATAATGTGACATGGATGTAAGTGAGCGAATAACTGAATTAATTCAACAGCAATCAGAAGAAGACCATTCAGCCTATTGCATCAATGCTAACTCCTTGTAGAGCACTTTATTCAGTTCCAAGCATCTTTGACATCGCTCTACAAAGTATTTCCACTTGAGTCCCTATGTAATCCTCTTTTGAAAGCCATGGTTGATTCTCTATCTCCTTGCAGGCAGTAGATTGGTAATTGTTAGGTGTTCCTGGCATAAAATCTGTTTGTCTCCACTCTACCCCCGCAACCCTGAATGTTATATGCTTATCACTTTGAATCTGCATCCCTTGGTCCTTGAACCGTATGGCAATAGCAACAGGTTCTTGTTGATTTATTTAAACCCACAATTATCTTGTACACCCCCATTTAATCACTTATTAACTTACCCTGAGGGTGCCAGAATTGTTTGAACAATGGAATTCATCCAGTGATGATAGCGCAAGCTATCTGAGTTCATATGGGTTAATCCGATTCCCAAAGAATCATTTTGTCTTTTGGCATGATAGACATGGCAAGACCTGGTGACCTCTTGGTGGATAATTCCTCATTTCTCTTTGCATTCTTCTTTCCTCTTTCCCTTGTTGCCCTACCAAAACGAAAAGCCTCTTCAATCTCCCCCCCCCACCCCACAACCCGTCCCTATCACCAGCACTCCACACCATTTTCAAAATATTTCCCACAGCACATTAAAAAAAAAATTCCATTGTGCATGACAGAAGTTAGTCATGTTTCTGCAACTCTTACTGAACTTTAAACCATTCCATAAGTAAATAGCCCTCTCCAATTCGCTCATGAAGCAAGTGTTTATTTTAAGATGACATCACAGCTCCCAAATGTAATGGCTCGGGTGTCACTAACTGTTAGTAGCATCACTTGTGGAAGCCTTTTGTACTGGTGATGTGTGGATTCAAAACCTTGCGTTTTATAACCACAGCACCAGTGCACCCACTCGTTATTAATTTCATATTTAATGAATTTGCAAAGTTAACCTCATATAGATTTTTTAAGACAATAATTTCAATTTGCTACCTTACTATGTTGCTTGATATTGTGAAATAATAAATGCCAAGAATAACATTTGATTTCAGGCTCAAGCATGAAAGACCAGAGCCCTTTAGAGAGGATTCAATTAATTATCCAGCATACGTACTATTACATAATACCATGATGCAGTTCAGAAATGGGCTTCGCCTGAAATGCACCCTTTTCTTTGCTTGTGATATCGAAGTAAACCATATTGGTTATGTTTGACACTTGGTGGTGGAAGTCAGTATGTATGATCCAAGCAGAGTCTGCAGAATCTCAACTGGAAATAATACTGATGCATGGCCGAGTTAGGAAAAGATACTTTCAGTTCTTCTGAAGCTATTCCACTTCAAATAATAAAACATAGACATTTCTAGCATCAAAGCAGGAAGTGATAGAAATGGAAAGGCATGAACAATTTGTGTTCCTGTCATGAAGTAAGTTTGAGGTCTGTCATGTATTAAATTCTGTCAGATGTAGGCTGTTCGTAGATTCCCTTTGATTTTTTTTACAAATGTAAAGGAGTTGGAATCAACGTGATGAACAATATGCTGGAAGCAGCCAGTTTGGGAAATAGTTAAAATAAATCAGGAGCCCACAGTGCATAAAGGAAGGATATGTTTAAATGATCCAGTGTTTGATTTCTTAAAGAAAATTCTTCTTGGGTATTTATTTTTTAGTTTCATTATCAATTATATCAATTAGAATAATGTTGAATGGAATATTCAACCCTCCCTCCCTCTCCCCTCTAACACCACAACAACCCTTCCCTATTCCCAGCAATCAGATTTCAGATTTATTGTCAGAGAACATACATGACATCACATACAACTACTCCCGTGTTCACGGTATCTCCCAAATCCACAGCGTCGTTGAACAATTTCCCACAGCACATTTACAAATAAATTCCATTGTACATGATAGAAGTTAAACACATTTATGCAACTCTCACTGAACCTTAAACCATTTCAGAAGTAAACAACTTGCATCAAGGCATCAGAGATAGGAGGATGAGTGATTTTAATTATTGACACGTAATAAGTTTGCATGGTCTTTATTTAAAATTACAACTTTAGTTAACTCTTCCTTTCTTAGCCATGCAGAACTCTGGTTGTGAGTAGTTAACATGTACAGCAGAATAGATTTTTTTTTGCATATTATTTACCTGCTTCTAGTTCCACTTGTGCAATTTTCCAATCAGCAATCATTTAGCCTATCAAGTGTATAGCCGCGTGGGAGAGTGTGAAGGAAATTGAAGAGAATGTGGGGTGAATATAAAATGGGATTGATGTAGGATTAGTGTGAGATGAATCATTGATGGTTGGTATAGAATCGATGTGCTGAATAGCCTGTTTCTGAGCTCCATGACTAAATTTGAAGTGCTTGAAGAAAGTAGATGAACTGTTTTAAACTGTTGTTTAGAGCATTTTTGTTTATTGCAACTGTTGCTTGTCAATACAGTGAAGGCTCTGGAATAAAAAATGCAACTTGCCAGCAATTTATTAATTGAGTAATCCAAATTATTTATTTATTCTAATTTTGTCTTTGATATTCATTCCAAGTATGGATTGAATTTAACTTGACAGTTAATATATTTTTCCTCTTTGCTTTAGCTTCTGAACCCATTAGTTTGAAAAACTTCAAACGGCGATCCCAGTTTTTCGAACAAGGTAAAACAAAAATTAATATGCATATACTTTATGACACTAATAAACATCAATTATGATGGCTGTTATGGTACTCGGCTAAGCCTTGTATTCTGTCTTCTGTTTATGATTTCATAAATGTTTCTCTCCTTTCTGTAGGCACATCAGATTTTACTTTTAATTCATCAGTCTACCTTTGTGGTAATCACTGTTCATTGTGGTTTTTTTGAACAATGTGAGCTGTGCTGCTTTACCCCTCAGACTTTCTAATTTCTTGCTATTGTGAGACATTTGGCAAGGAAATGTTTGTGTCATTCAGTTATAAGCCTGATATAAAGCAACAAACTGAAGGCCATACCAACATTTTAATGGTAAAAATTCACTTTTAAAACCGAAACAATTCAAAGCCTACTCTACGAGTTTCTTTTTTAAAAAAAAACAAAGTCCAATCTAAGAACCAGGATTGCAGCAATGTGTGCTTTGGTATTACAAACCACAAATGTTGCTATGGTCTTAAATTTTTATGGATCTTTTTCTTTGCTTGCATCTTACACATCTTTGAATGACATGCATCACCCCTGCTCCCTTTTGCACTGTTTTTTCCTTCCTCCGAAAGTGAAGGGTTTTGCACAGAAATGCCTTGTTTAATGTCCATAGCTTGAAATAAATCAATGTATTGCTGTAGCCAATGGTGCCATAACCCTATATTATTCATTATCACTTTAAGGGAATTCTTTTAGAAAGAATGAATGAAGATTTTGATGGAGCATTTTGGGCTCAGTCCCCGAATTTTACATTCAAGCAACTGTATGAGTGTTTACTGAGCCAGTCATGCTTTGATTGAATTCTTACCTTTGTTACGTACCAGACAGCAGCAATAGAAATTAGCCCAGACGGTGTTATATTTAAAATAATATTTTTAATTATTAAT
>JAVLUD010000228.1:0-10586 GCA_032162045.1 Torpedo suessii
CAGTTTATCGTTTTTTTTTTTTTAATTCTATGCTTGACAATAGTGTCCATAAACTCCTCAATTCCTTTCCTTCACTTTATCCAGCTTCGATGTGAATTCAGGTCCACAAAAATGTGGTTGACCCCCATCTGGTTGTATCAAATTCACCATGCTAAAACAACGTTAAACAACATCTGTCAGATGTAGATTTGGAAAAGTTCCCCTCAACCCAGTCAACTCTCTCCAGAACACATGGGGACAGTGGGGAGAGATGTTTCACAAGCAGCCTTGCATGGCTCAAGAAAGTAGCCAACATCATAAAGGATCCTCATTTCTCTGTTCATGGTCACAACCTCTTTCCACAACTATCTTCAGGCAGAAGTTACAGAAGCCTGAAGTGCAACATCTCCCTTCACCCAATCAGCAGGTTACTCAGCACCACTGGATTCAAATTCCAGGGAACATTGAGATGTTCTCAACTCGCAAATTGGATACCAGAAGGACCCATAGAATAATATCAGGTGAGCCTAACCATGCTGCCGAGGTTCTCCTTCCAGCCCACTGTCCTTCATGGAACTTCTGGGCTGCACGTTTAGTGTAACAGTTAGCACAACACAATTACACTGCCAGCAACCCGTGTTCGAATCCGGCACTGTCCGAAAGGAGTTTGTACCTTCTTCCCGTGTCCGTGTGGGTTTATTCCAGTTGCTCTGGTTTCCTCCCACCCTTGAAAATGTACAGGGGTTGTAGGTTAATTGGTGTATTTGGGGGGCACATGCTCATGGGCTGGAAGGTTCATACGTCTCAAAAAAAGGACACGTTTCAGAATTGTGCATAATTATCAAAGGAATAAGCAATATTGGTTTATGTTTTGGGAGTTCCATTCACAGTATATCATCATTCAAACAAGAGTACACATTAAATAGAAAACAGTCATTCAGTCATAAAAATAACTAATTATTATTTTAATTATCAATTTTATGGGAAGATCCACCAGTTTCCCAGAAAACAGCTGGCTGGTTTTGGTGAAATAGGAAAAGCATAATTGCAAGAAGGCATGACTGGATATATTTTGCAAAGATTTGCTCCAGTCCTCTATTATTTGTACTTTTCAGAAGCATGGTGAGTACAGAAGATAATAAGAGAATTTGCCAGTAACGTAATGCAGAGCTGGGTTGTATGAGGGAGATTAATGGCATTTCAAAAGGATCAGCACAAATTAAATACAGTACTTGCATTAAAAATTTAGAGGCAAAATACAAGGGTTGGCACCTTGAATGCATAATCCTTGGCCCTGCATTAGAAGAGACAACCTTAAGAAAATTGGCTCAGAATTCTAGATGAAGGAAGGCAAACAATATTGCTTAATTTCCATGAGGTCCAGTGGGAAGATTATGTTTGCATATTCATATACAATTTTCAGGATGTGAATTTTAAACATGGGTTTACCTGAGAATAAAAAAATCAGAAAAGTGTCTCAGGCTCTTAAGAAGTTAGAACATACGCAGGAATAACCTTGTTTTTAGTGAAGGAGAGAATCAAATGGGACAAGATCCAAGTCTCTTAATTATGGCAGGATTTGGACAATAGATGTACGAGAATACCAATCATCTCAAACTGTGGTCACAGAACCAGAGGACAAACATCAGACGTCAAGGATTTGTGCTCTCTCTAAAGAATAATACATATAAATTAGTTCATCAGTTCAGATGAAGGGTTTTTGATTCAAATCATTAACTCTTTCTCTTCCCACGGATGCTGGTTAACTTGCTGAGTGTCTTCAGCGTCTTTGGTTTTTAAATTTAGATTGCCAGCATCTGCAGTGTCTTGATATCATATGGCAAAAATAGCATTTTTTGATACTGAAAGTCCAGGCGCCAATTAATGGATTAAAAAGCCAACAAGCATTTCTAATTTACAGCTTCATTACCACAGAGCAAATAAATCTGTAAAATCCAAGTAGTCAGGACTAAACATGAAACATGCAGATTTGCTCAGTTTTCCTGAGACAACAATTTCTGTGTGAGATGCTCAACTAGACCGAGTCTCTGACAGTGCAGCTCATGTTGTCAAATTGTAATTTCTCTGCATTTTTCTGGATATTGACAACGTTTGCAGAGGACAATTGCCATCAGAAAACAAATGTTGAAATCAAAGAACCTTGCAACTCAAACATACAATAAACCTTTGGGTGTTGCAAACAGTTTTCACAATTTGCCATCTTTGCTCTCTGGATAAATTATCAACATTTTTCCCAATAGAAATATCTGAGCCAAGAAAATCAAAAGCAGAACATTGTAGGTGCTCAAAACACAAGATTAGTTTATATTTCAGACATCTCCAAGCTAAGAATTGTATGCAAATAACGAAGCCTCACCATTGAGGCACAGGTCAGGCAGGTTAAGTGCAGGGCAATCTGATTTGAACAGCCATTAATTCAAGCCTCCAGTTAAAGTGTGAGGAACAGCATCCACCAAGTGAAGGTACACACAGTTTCTTCGCCAGAGCCATCAGGCTCCGAAATGAACCTTAGAAGAGTGTTATCATGCTGCTCTTGCTTGGTGCTAATCAATCTTTTTATTGTAATCCTGTATTCTGTGCTCTTCCTATGGCTGCATGTAATGGTAGAAACAACCTGTTATCCTGGTAACTGTAAATGTTTCTCACTGTACTGGGTATCTTGTGACAAATAAACTGATAAAGGTTTCTTGAAGTCTCACTGACACTTGCTAACTCATTAATCTATCACCAGAAAATTCTTGCACGAAATAAAACCGACATGTACATTTCCCAGTATGAATTTCCTCTGATCTTTCTCTTCACTCTGCTTCCATCGGGATAAAGGTACAGGAGCCTAAAGACGAGCACTCAACGGCACAAGGACAGCTTCTTCCCCGCTGCCATCAGATTCCTGAATAATCAATGAACCAAGGACACTGCCTTACTTTTCGTGCACTATTATTTATATATATATATTTATAGTAATGTCGTAAGATGGTTATGATATGAATGTTTGCACTATGATGCTGCCGCAAAACACCGTATTTCATTACTTGTTCATGACAATAAATTCTGATTCTGAGAGTTAAGATAAGGTAACCAGATGGACTGTAAATTCAAGACAGATTTGACTTTGTGCAGTAAGGCAATGCAAATTATATAATCCACTATCTTCCAATTTACACAATTACCAAGTTCAAAACAACCCCAACTTACTCTACAGAAAAACCAAAGGGAGTAGAGTTCAAAATATGCTCCTATAAAGATTAAAATTAAAATCTTCAGTATCCCCAGAATACAAAAACAATAAATCTATTCAGCATCACCGCTTTATGCTTTGCCAGAAATAATGAGCTGGGTGGATGTGCTGCAGGCCAGACAGAGATGCTTGATGAAACATTGGTGACTCTACAAAACAGATTCCAAAACTGCAGACAATTCTAATTGGGCTTTTTATCTATTTTTCTGTAAAACGATAGGATTACTTCCCTTGATCTACTTTCCATTCCTCTGCATTAAACTTCATAAATTATTTTTTAAATAGCTGCCAGACACAGGGTGATGTCTTGCAGAATCTATTCATCCTGACCCCAAGATCCTTGGTCAATATTTTTCTATTAATTTTATAATCCTCTGCCCATTTTCTATCCCTCAATACATTAGTTTGCATTCATTTGCATTATGTTACGAGTCACTGGCATCCATGGCTTCCAGAAGTCAAATAAAACCTCTGAAATTCTCTCCTGAAAATAGTTGTTTCTTTTTTCCTTTCTCTCTCCTTCCCCATCTTAGCCGCTACTAATTCCATGCCTCCACACGCCTGCCTGAACACACAATTTTTTTCAACAAAATCTATGGTCATTGGTTTTATTATCCCTATAAATGCTACTACATCAAATTTGATCTGATAATGCTCCTGTGAAGCAACACATGATGATTTACTACATTAGAGATGGTATGTAAATGTAAATGCAAATTGCTAATCTACCCCTGCTTGCAAGAAAATAATCTAGAACCTTGCAGAGTTTTTCTCCATCCATCTTCCTCTACCACACAATTTTCATTATGGATGTTGATGCTGATATTCTCTTCCAGACATTTAAAACTTAAATGAAAGAAAAATCAAGGTCAGACACAAAACAGCCCTGCAATACTTCGAAGAACAAAATACTGCATTGAAAATATTTCTCATTCATATTCTTCTCCTCCAACTATCCAACTAAGTCTCAATGCATCTTTGAAGTTGACCATTGTTGTTGGATGAATTTTCAATAGAGTGTAATTAAGCAGCCTATACTTGATCCATGGAATAATGTGATATAGGTTTATGTTTTGGCAGAATGGTCACTTTCCCACAAGAAGAAAGGGAAAATCATTCTGAAAATTATCTCAAATCTGCTCTTATGAATTTTCCTACTATGGTACTGACCTTAAAGCAGAGCAGCAGCCTATTCCATCATCTTCGAACATAGGGTGGCACGGTTAGCTTAGTGGTTAGCACAATGCTATTACAGCGCCAATAATCGGGTCTGGGGTTCGAATCCTGCGCTGTCTGTAAGGAGTTTGTACGTTCTCCCCGTGTCTGCGTGGGGTTCCCCTGGGTGCTCCTGTTTCCTCCCACCCTTCAAAAAACGTACCGGGGATTGTAGGTCAATTTGGTGTAATTGGGCAGCATGGGCTCGTGGACCGAAAGGGCCTGTTACTATGCTGCATGTCTAAATTTAAATTTAAAAATTACAAGGTATAAACAGATTACAAGAAGGAGAAAGGACTGATAGAGTCTACAGGGAACTATTTTACATTTCTGTACTACTGCCATTTCACACACTATGCATGTCTCAAACTAGCCAAGTTTATTTTAAAAAATTGGGATTCTGGTAACTACATTTTGAATTAATAGAATATTTTAAAAAATCAGACAGCAGTGAGCTTTTTCAATATTAAAATTGTTCCTTCTACAAATATCAGAGAGTTATGCAAAACATGAGGTTTATTTTCCTTGCAGTTTCTCCTAAAAATACTGATTTTTAGTTAGCTACACTCCCTGGAGGTGCTTTTGTTTGAATGAAATCCGGCCTCAGGCTACAATAAGTGTTTTTCAATTAGGACTGTCAAAATATAATGATATGATGATATATCATACAATATTAAGCCCATGATAATCATATCACTCACTTTTTCCATATTACAGCAATCATGCAATAGTATTATCATAATAGATAAACACAAGGTTTAGAATGCTACTACAGTATAAGATATTTTTTCACCAATAAACTAAGTTAACATCATATTCCATCTTTCCAATATTAAGCAATAATTGCAGGATTATTGAATGACAGACATTTGAATTGATACAAATATATAACCAAAAGGTTAAAAGGCTTTTTTTCCTACAAACACAATAGAAGTATAAATAGGCTTATACAAAATTCCATACAATCTTTATTACAACAATGTCAAAGTGGCACATTGCACAACAGGATAAAGACTTGCAGCGACATCAGAGATTGCAGATGATGGAATATAGAGCAAAAAAAAACAACTCACTGGAAGAACTTAGTGGGTCAAGCAACATCTGTGGAGACAAAGAGGTGGTTGATCTTTCAGGTGGAGACATTGAATCAGGACTGGGTAATAGTTTACATCACTATCAATAATTAATACATTTTCAACAAATTAAAATTTATATTTCTCATTCTACTCTCCATAACTTCAGATCTCCCAAAAAAACTTAGGCGAGGAATCACATCAATTATTATGAAAGATATTTATTGTATCTGTTTTGAGACTACATGTATTAAGGCAATTACAAAAAAAAATATCCATTCTTGCAAGCTCATTTATTGAGGGAAAAAAGTAGAGAACCATAGACCAGTTATACTTACATTGATAGTATAACATCTTGAATCAATTATTATAGAAATTGCAATGTATTTGGACAGATTATGACATATGATTAGACATATGGATTTATGACAGGGAAATCACATTTTACATGTCATTTTTTGTCCTATCCAATTTAACTTTTATATTTTGGGTAATGTCAGGAAATGAGCCATTGCAAGTCCCTGCCAATGAAGCTTCAGCATCAATTGAACAATCTATTTACTTGCTATTCAATTATACTTGAAACATTTCAATACAGCAATGGGCTAGTCAAAGGGAATGCATGGATATAGTGTACTTTGGTTTCAAAAACATTTTGATAAGGTTCAACGCTAGAGCAATTAGATAAACTTAGGACCAATGGGATTGAAAAGTTGGTTCATTTTTCGAGAAGGAATCAATCGATCATTTTCAGTTGACTGTAATTTCTAAGTAATTGCCAGAAACAGTGTTTTTCTCTTCGCCATTTAAAAGACATATCAACGCCTTAGAAACAATGATAACAGAATTATTACCACAAGAAACTCTGTCAAAAGATTTAAGGACCACGCAAAGAAAACTGTACTTGTACAGTGCCCCACAGATAACCACTCAACTGGAGCCACAGAATGTCCACAGTACTTGGTTAGCCCTGAAGTCCACGATGATTAACATCTATTTAGAAACTTTTCACTTTTCTACCAGAAAACCACAGGACAGGTTTGATGAAAGCAACCAGGAGATTCAGGAAATAGTTAATATAATTTTTGCAAGATGTTCTTGAATTGGAAATACCATGATGTTTTAAAGAGAGTGGAGAGGAACTGTTGTACCTAAAGGCTGAGATCCAACAAAGCTATCCCATCTAATGGACAGATGGTGGGTGAAATGTTTTAGGACAATAACTGCAACGGGTGGATTTTTCAACATTGTCAAGGTTATCTGTATCCACGCAGCCGTGAAGTCACCCCAATAACTGCCAAGGATGAATGAGAGCATACTAAGGTCAGGGAGGCAAGCAGTGCCCACTTTGAAAATACTCTCAACCAAGTCTGTTTTTGATGCCAGTGCCCTTAATTCCATCTCACAGCATAATGTCCAAAACAATATTGGCCAGCCCAGCAAGAAAAGGCCATCCAACAGCTGAAAACAAACAAGATTTGAAGAAATCCATGCTGAAGTAATAAAATATGGTGGAGAAATGCTTATGATGCAAATTAATGTCCTCCTCCCTCTCATTGGTGAAGAGAACAGTAAGCCAAGAAAATTGTAGAACATAGCAACAATCATTCTATATGACCTTTGTTGACTTCACAAGGATTTTGATTCAATCAACTGGGAAGATTATGGAAAATCCTCAAACTACATTGGATTAAAAAAAAACAGGGATTCATTGTCATATTGTATCAGCTACACGATACCTGTAAGCCATGATCCTAATCAACTGGTCCACCACAGACGCAATCACAGTGTAGACTGGGCTCAAGCAAGGCTGTATTGTGGCATCCTCTTGCTGCAAGCTTATCATTGAAGTGGAGTTGATCTACAGGATGAATAGGAAACTGTTTAATATTCCACATATCCATTCCAGAACCAAAGTCATTGCAAATTCAGTCATCAAATTACATACAACATGTAGGTAGCATACAGATCAAGCTCCATGTCATCCTTCACCAAAGCAAATGAGATTTGGGCCGCGCACTGAACAAATGTAAGAGGAGATGAAAAATAAATTGCTGGAAGAACTCAGCGGGTTGAGCAGCACCTGTGGAGGCACAGTTTTGGTTGACTTTTAGGGTCAAGACCCTGCATCAGAATGAGAGTTTGGAAGGAAGATAGAATGTGGAAGTGAGAGGAAGGGAAGAGGCTGGTAGGCAATAGGTAGAACCAGGTGGGAGGAGGGGGGCTATGGGCAGATGAAGCCAGGTGTGGAAGGGGGAAGGGTAGAGACTGGATGTGGTACCATATAAGGTAGGGCTGATGGGCAGATGAACATTATGTAGCTCATGAATCCTTTCCAAATTATCTTTCTCCCCTTGCATCAGTTGCTCAGCCATTTTTTACAATCTTGCAGCATTCTGTCGTGCCAGGCAGCTTGGTGAAAACTTTCATAGACTTCAAGTGAGGTTCCTCATCGACGTATTGAGTAAATTTAAGGGGGAGATTGCTCAGAGATTGCTCTATGACAGAGCAGCCGAAATTTTCCAAACTAGCTATTTCTTGTGCTCTGTTCATTGTTATAGTACAATTCGGTTTGACTTGGTTTTTTTTTTAATTTCTGACTTTGGAGATGTGCTACCTAATTTTTTTTCCTTAAACAGCAAAGCTACACCAATGACACTATTCCTGCCACCACTGGGTACATAGAATATATTATTTTAACAAACTGGCAATTTATAAAAATAACGAATGTTAATTATTGGCAGCTCTGAATGGCCTAATTAAATGAATAAGCACTGCATGGTAGTTTTTATTTAGCATCTATTCACACCATATATCTTTAAAATGTTCACTATTGCAAGTCAAATACAAATGTAGGTGTTTGTTTATTTAAGACAATTGACCCTTGTCAATTGTAGAGTTTGTTCTGATGCAAAAAAAAACATTTTTTTAAGTTTAAAAAAATCTGATCCACAAGACCATTTTACTTGTACTCGATTAAGCTCACAGTGCATGGAGATAGCTGATTATATATTTCCATCTTACACACTGCAATGTAATTTCAGAGTGTGCTCAGTGTATGAATGTAATAGTAGCTGACTCGCATGATGTTATGTGTCAGAATATTAAAGGCACTAATAGAAAAACTCCCAGATTCACAAGGGGACACCATTTCCATAGATGTTTCGAATGGCTGGTCACTAAACTAATGGGGCAGAATCCAAAACCATGGTAAAAGAGGCTAGATGAAAATGAAAAGGGAATGAACAGTGCCCATTGGAAGTTGCATTTAAAATTAAACACTTTTATTGGGATCTTTCTGCAGATATGGAATATTAACAATAGTACAAGGCATTGAGTCAGGAGAGCAATTGCTTATCAGGCTTTATCACAGAATATGAAACTGTATCACATGAAATCCAACAGTGGCCGAATAGATATGCCAATTCATTTTGAACTGCTGCTTTGACAAGCTAGGCTGCTCCTGTTGAATGGCATTGGTAAATGTGAGCTTCCTTGCGCATTTCCTTTTCTCCCCTTTTCTTTACTAAGCCTCTCATAAAATTGAAAAAGACCAAGAATAAAAGAAATACCGGTTCAAGTTTTTTTTTAAATGATAAGAGGGAAAGGTATATGAAGGCTTGTTTAGATAACATTAAGATGGGTATTGTCAGTGGAAGCCTGTGTGAGATATAAGCTTCAGACCCTGATGACATTCTCCCTAATACAAGTGTTTAATATTTGATGTATTGGGATAAATAGGATCTCTTTTGAATCAAATTGAGTTCCTAAGTAAGAATCTATTACAGATGAATTCTGTGATTTGACAGCAAAGTGGGCGATGTTATTCTTGACTAGTTACTTCAATCGGCTTGCAATAGAGTTAGATTTTTTTTCTGTGCTTGAGTAAACACAGCTTATCCACTGCTGCATTGAAGACTGCTACAGAAAGTGTTGAAATTCAGAGTTCACCTAGCAATCTCTTTTTCTTGCATTATTTCTCATAAAATAAATGAAAATAATTTTCTTGATCTTTTGTAAATCATTTCAACTGTTAGGTACATTTACTATTGTGAATGAATTATTTAAAGCAAGACTTTTGGATGTATTTATTATTTAAAATTGATCTGATTAGTGAATGGAAGAGGACAAAACAGCCTGCCAGATTCTTTCAAAGTCATCAGACCATTTTCATTTTATTTAAACCTTATTTGTCACTTTTTATGTGGCTTCCAGGATTGAGTTTGTGAATATTCTGTTTTCCCTCCAGCTTTTGTGTATTTTCTCATCCTTCTGGGCTTTCTGGCAATATATCATGTGATCTAGAGCAAACAAAGAGAACCTGGAGGAACCTAGCAGATCAAGCAACATCCATGGAGAGAAAAGTTTTGGGTTGGGACCCATTTTTGAGACTGAGATGGAAGGGGATAGTTAGCTTAAAAAGGAGAGGTGGAGGTCTGAGGAGCAGCCAAGATGTGTCAGGTAACAGCCTGACATTGTCGTACACCTATACATTACAGCCAATACTTATCACAATTACTGGATATGTTCTTTCCTGTCAGGAGTACACAACCATGTACAGCAGTAAATAAGCTGAAGGAAGTCGTTTTGGGAATCCAATATTGAATCCATAATCATGCTATCGGATCATACATGGACAAGGAAACCAATTGCTAGTTGTCACCAACTATCTATGCTCAAACAGTAAATTGTTATACCCTCATATTGAACAACACTTTGAAGAGAACTGAGACTAGTAAGAGCACAATGTACTCTGGCTGAGGTACTTCATTGCATATCACCAAGAGTGATTTTGGAGCTGGAGTTGGATGAACTCCGGATCATTCGGGAGGCAAAGGGGGTGATAGACAGGAGTTACAGGGACACTATCACACCTACAAGGCAGGAGGAGCGTAGATGGGTGACAGTCAGAAGAGGGAAAGGGAACAGGCAGGCTGTGGCCGTTCCCCTCAATAACAAGTATACCATTTTGGATACTGTTGGGGTGGGGGGGGGGAACGGCCTACCAGGGACAAGCCACGGCGATCAGGACTCTGTTCCTGTGGCTAAGAAGGGAAGTG
>JAVLUD010000229.1:0-10584 GCA_032162045.1 Torpedo suessii
GTAGCTTTTCATTGAAATATACTTCTGGCATAAATAATACCTCTTCTGGCTGCACATGTGGTATGCATTAAATTTATTGAATATTTTGG
The DNA here is from genome assembly GCA_032162045.1 of Torpedo suessii. NCBI lineage: Eukaryota > Metazoa > Chordata > Chondrichthyes > Torpediniformes > Torpedinidae > Torpedo > Torpedo suessii. The sequence goes on from JAVLUD010000229.1 coordinate 90, forward strand.
CACTGACTTCATTGATTCAAAATTTATGTGAATACATCAATTATTTACCCATATGTAAGGGTTTAAGTGCTATGTATTGCATAATTGGCTTGTGATTATATCTCCTCCAGGATCAGTGTTTTTTTTACATTTAGCAGCTCTGACATATATTGGACAGGACCAACAAGATTAGACTGTGATTTGCACATTGGGATACAACACTGGTGCATGGCACCATGCCAATACAGTCACTGTCACATCCCTGCAATTTTAATGTCTCTTTGAATCTACCAACACGTTTATTTTTCAAGAAAAGAAGCAGCAAAAGGTTCAAAAAGCCCATTGTACGTTCTTCAATCAACTGAGCTGGTTGAATGATCACATTTTCTTCAGCAAAAATTGAATCTTAAATGCTTGCTGACCCACATGGAGTGAGGCAATCAGAAGCCCCTTTTACACAGCCACTTCATGGCGGGAATGTTGTGCCTTTATTGCGCCACGCCTTCTGTGTAAAAGGTACGAACGTGGAATGGGGGGGGAGTGGTCATTGTAGTCCCGCCTTTAAGCCGGCAACGGAGGTAGTCACAGCGCCGAATTGACATCTGTGTAAAAAGGGCGAGCCAGCACGCTGGGACCAGGACGGGAAAGGATGTGTATGTGTACGTTATACGTCACACTAGACGCCGATGCTGATGCTGTTGTGTTACAAGTCATGCTCTTTTGCTTCCAGAATGCCGGCATGCTTTATAAAATGACACACTGGCCCAGAATTATGCCGGCATTGTTGGTTCAGTGTAAACAAGCAAAGCCAGCTTAATGACGGGTCTTCTTTACGGCCGTATTGCGGGATCTCTGTGTAAAAAGGGCTAGAGACATCACCCTTTAAAGGTAATCACTCTCTTTCCAAACATTCTTTTGTGTTTCATTATCTGCTTTTTTTTTGTCAGTTCACCCACAGAGTCCACAAACCAAAGGCGCAGCAAACCACGCAATACAATCAATCCCCCTCCCCCGAGGATGAAAAGAAAGGGCAAAATTGAGAGAGATCTTTGGATCTCTTATCAATAAACTCTCAGCTAAAGGCTCAAAATGAACACTGCAGATATTCGCTTTCTCTGTTATCTCATTCAGAGCTTTCCTCTTAAACGCTGAACCACGTACATCTCCAATGCTAGCCTTTCAGTGGGATGAAGTTGCATTCAAATGAAAACATTCAAGACGTTGAAGGTGACACAACAGATTGATTGCTGGGATTTTGTCGAAATGCAGTTTACCTCAAGCATCGACGCAACCTTGTACTCAGAGGCAATATTGTCTCACTTGAATAATTGTTTTTACAGTTCTCTTATTGGCTTTCTTCAATGCATTGCATCCCAAAAGTACAAAATTTAATTATAAGCAAACTGGGGACACATGGGGAATTGAATCCAACGTTTTACTTGCTTTGGGTTTGAAAGTTTGAAGTGCTTGCAAGTTATGTAAAACAATGATTAAACCTTATGTTGCACATTCAAAATGATGATGACCCAGCAATGGCACTCCCCTCGTGTTTCGGTAACCACCAGTTTGACTGCCTGCCATTCAAGGCTCTCTGATGCCACGGTAATTGCTGATTCACCTGATTAGCATTCGCTTCACTCTCAAACTGACAAAACAAGGGAACAAATCAGCAGTGCCATCAGGCGATGAGGCAGAAATTCTGAACACAAATTGGCAATGGGGAGACCTCACATTCAATAGCTGCCCCTAACAGAGAGCTGTTATGGCACGTTATATTCTGGTGACAGACACAGTAGGATACAGTACTGGCTCAGCATGCAAGTTATCAGGATAGCACTTGAGTGACCAGAGAAATAAGTTAAAATCCCTGCACATCAACAATGGAATTTCAATTTAGTTAATACTCTGTAATTTTTAAAGAAGACACAAAAGTTATGACTTAAAACAACTAGATAGTCTAAAAACCATCATGGTTTACTAATGTCCTTCAGGGCAAGAAATGCCCTTCCTCAGACATCTTGGTCCATATGGGACTTCAAGCTCTACCCAGGTGGTCAATCTGATAAACTCTTCCTCACCAACATCTGCCTGCCCTATTGGATTCCTTCTGAGATATCACTGGTTCTTCCTGGTCACTCCAGGAACTCCCTCCCCAGCAGCACAGCAGGAGCAACTTCACCAGAAGAACTGCAACAGTTCAAGAAGGCAGCTCCACATCACCTCCTCAAAGGCAATTAGGGTTGAGGAATAGACAATGGCCTTGCCACTGGCATTCACCTCCCTCCTCACCAGAGCTCCCTGCAGCTCAACAAGCTAATTTTCTCTCCTTCCCTGTTCTGTCGAAGGGTCCTTGACCTGAAACACTAACTCTGTTCCTCTTCCCAAAGTTGCCAGTTGACCTGTGAGGTATTTACAACATTCTCTGTTTACTTGTGTGTTGATGTTCATTTGCACAGTGACTTTTTTGTTTTCTAGGGTTAATCAATTGAAAACCCATCCTGCATGGAGGGAATTAACATCTCCACATGGTTTTGCATCCTCCAGATACGTCAACCAGCATGACTGGATGAAAGATATTCTGATTCATCATGTCAATCACACATTGGACAATATCAATTCTTCTGGAGCTCTGTGGTATCAGACTACATTGAACATCATTCCCAAGATTATCATCATCCTTGCCTGGAACAGCTAAGTACAGAACTGGAATGGACTCAATCTCAGGCTTGGGCCCAACTTGCACAACCATAATGCCCTCCTATGCTGCTCACAATCCAACCAAAAAATTACTGACATCATGACAAGCACAGGTGAGGTGTCGAAAGACTGAAGGGTGGCTAATGTTGTGCATTTATTTAAGAAAGTCTGTGGGGACAAGCCGCTGAACTGCAGGCCTGTGAGTTTAACGTCAGTCATGGGTAAGTTATTGGAAGGGGCAGGATCTACATATATTTGGAAATTGATTAGGGAGAATCAGCATAGCTTTATGTGTGGGAAATTGTGTTACAGGAATTTGAGCGAGTTTTTTGAAGAGGTGACCAAGAAGATTGATGAGGTTAGGGGCAGTAGACGTTATCTACCTGGATTTCAGAAAGGCCTTTGGCAAGGTCCTGCATGGTAGGCTATTCTGGAAGGTCATATTGAATGGGATTCAGGGTGAGCTGGCCAACTACATACAAAATGGGCTTGATGGCAAGAGGCAGAGGGTGTAGAGGAGGGTTGTTACACAGGTTGAAGGTCTATGATCAGTGATGTGCCGCAGGGATCAGTGCTGGTCCCACTTTTGTTTGCAATCTAGATTAACGATGACAATGCAGCAAGTTTACAGATGACATCAAAATTGGTGGTCTGGTGGATAATGAATAAGGTTATCTAAGATACAACAGAATCCAAATGAACTGGGAAGGTTAGCCAAGGAACGGAAGATGGAATTTAACTCGGACAAATGTACGAGGTGTCACACTTTCAAAGGTTAAACCAGGACAGGACTTACAGGATGAATAGTAGGGCCCTGTAGAGTGTTGTAGAACAGATGACTTGGGAGTACAGGTACACAGATCCCTAAAGATGCAATAAACAGCCTTGGAAGTAAAGCTATTGACTGACAATTTTCTTCAAGTTCACAACAGATCCACTGAGTGATCTAATGCTGACACGTTGTGGAAGTGAAGGAAGGAGTAACAGCGTGAACAAATTCTGTCCATGAAGTGCATAAGAAATAATATCGACAACCAGTTAAGCTTCAACTCCCAGCTGAATAGGCTGTCAAATCTGTCTAAAAAATAAATATTGATATATTTCAATTGTCTGAATTCAATTATTCAATATTTAAAAATTAATTTAACATTTACTAAAAGTATTACAAGTGCGCAGCTAGTAGATGCCATTGTATTAAGTTGGCAGAGACCCAGGTTCAATCCTGACTTTGGATGCTGTCTGAGTGGAGTTTGCACATTTTTCCTGTGGGGTTTCCTCTGGGTGCTGACCAACGTGCTGACTAGCTGCATCACGGTCTCGTATGGGGACACCAATACCCCTGAGTGTGAAGCCCTCCAAAAGGTAGTGGACACAGCCCAGGACATCACAGATGAAACCCTCCCCACCATTGAGAACATCTACGGGGAACGCTGCCATCAGAGAGCAGCAGCAATCATCAGGGATCCACGCTCTGTTCTCGCTGCTACCATCAGGAATGAGGTATAGGTGCCACAAGACTCGCACCACCAGGTTCAGGAAAATCTGCTACCCCTCCACTATCAGACTCCTCATCAATAAACTCAATCAGGGACACATTTAAAGATTCTTACTTTTTCTCTTTATTGTTTTTTTCCTCTCTGTATTGCATAGTCAGTTTGTTTACATGTGTACTTTTTTTTTGCGCTACCAATAAGTGGTAATTTTGCCTCGTCCACAGGAAAAAGAATCTTAAGATTGTATATGATGTCATGTATGTACTCTGACAAATCTGAAATGAGAATATTATTGAGAGAGCACTGCACCACCAGTGGTGCTGTCTTTCAGGTGAGGCACTTAACCAGAATTCTGTATTGCTGTTGCAAAATAAAATATGCATTACTGGAAAATACTCGGCAGGTCAGACAGCATCAGTTGGGAGAAAAATGTAAATTGTTGTTTCAGATCTGTGACCTTTTATTACGACTAGGAAAAGTTAGAAAGGAATCAAGTTTTGGAAGAGATCAGAGAGGATGGTAGTGGTGTGCTGGAGAGCAAAAGAGAATGGCATAAATGATGTTGGTACTGGGTGAGATGTGGTGGTGAAGGCTGATTAACTGTGGCTATCTGTCTGGAGAATGTCTTATTAGAAGGAGATGAATGAAGGCAGAAGAGTGAGCTGGGGTGATGTAATTGAGATACAGTAGATGGCAGTTGCTGGAAATCTGGAAAGAAAAAAAGAATGTTTGAAATACATAGCTGGTCAGGGAGCTACTGGAATGAGAAAACCTGAGTTAACATCACAGGTTGATGATCTAGCATAAGACAAAGAAAATAAAAACAGAAAATGTTGGAAATGCTCAATGAATTTGGCAGCCTCTGTCAGTTTTATGTTACAGAGGGAAAGATCAGATTAAGGGAATATTTATGGTAGGGTGAGGTCAGTATTGGCTGGCCTGTCATCCAGTCAAGTGGTTTAGTAGAGTAGTCAGGAGGTGATTGTGATAATTTTTTCCCTCTGTACTATGTATTGCTAATAGTGACTGTACCAATGGATAAAGAAAAATGGATGACTTGCAGTAATAATGACCGGTTCTGATACAGACAGAGAAAGCATCTTGCATAACGTTAGAGAATTCATTGTTATGTCCAGAAGGCTGCAAAGTACCCAGATGGAAGACGCTCCTCATACTTACTTTGAGCCTTGTTGTAAGAGTGGAGAAGGCAATAGAAAGATTGTTCAGAGTGGAGATGGAATGGACAAATAAAGTGACAGGGAAAATGAATCTCCGGTTCATTCCAATGGACAGAATGCTGGTGCTCTGCAAAGTGATAATTCAATCTGCAGTTGGTTTTTCAATGTTAAGGAAACCACATTGTGAACACCAAATGCATACAGTGGATCGGAGGAAGTGAATTGCTGTATCATCTGGAAAGACTGTTTGGATTCCTGGATGATGGAAGGGAAGAGTTGTTACACCTCCTGTGATTTCATGAGATAGTGCTATAAGACAGAAATTGGTTGGTGGGATGGAAGAGTGAACCATGAATTTGTGAAATGGATGGTCCTTTTGAACTGCTGCATGTTTCCTGGTAGTGTAATCTGTTAGAGATGGAGGAAATTAAGAAGGATAATCCAGTGAATGCAGAGGTTGGTGAGGTGAAAGGCAAGGACTTGGACAACTCTGCTTTGCTTTGTCCAGTTAGATAAGGATGAGGGCAGAGGTGCATGCCTACAATGGTCGAGGGGACAGCATAGTTCAGGAATATAGAAGATATTTCAGAGGCACCTGAAATGGGAGGATGGAGTTGAGCCTTCACTGGAAGCAGAGTAGGAGGAAGAAGAATTAAGATGCTTCAAGGAGGTGGACTATATGAAGATGGGAGCAGGCTGAGAATTGGCAGCAAAAGTGATGACATTTTCAAGTTCCATATTAATGCAGGAAACAGCACCATTGCAGTTGTCAGAGTATCAGAAAAAAACTTGAGGGAGAAGGTCTGAAACGAGTGAGACTGAAAGAAAGGCCAGTACAGTTTGGATCCATATAAGTTCATACAGTTGCACCTTTGATCTGGAGAAAGTCAGAAGAATTAATTGAAGGAGAGATTTGTTCAAATTGAGGGTTGACCAGTTCATTATCTCTTGTGCGGAAATGAAAGGTCTTAAAAGAACAGCAAGGGAACTAATTCCAGTCCACAGTGGCACTTTTAAAGAAATTTGATCGTACTTACATTTTGTGGTAAGTTATTCTTTCATTATATCAGTGACTGCACTTTTATAAGTGCTTTATTGGCTGCTTTTTTTCAACGCTTTCTTGTTGTGCCCTGAGATTATGAAAGTGTGATTGGAGTTATCTCATTTTTTTGATGTTTCATTCATCTTTTCAACATATATGACATTAGGAGCCTTGCCTTCAATGAACTCAACCACAACAATGTTGGAATGCAATGAAAACAAATGAGAGCAAATTGTTGTTATTGACTTGATGTACTGAGTTTGGGGAAGTTCTTGAAGTTTCACTCGGTACAGAGTGCTTGAGCTGATTGATACAAGTCAGCTTCTATTTATGATGGGTCGTTAGTTCTAGAGAGATATTGCATGAAAACAAGCCTTCCAGCCCACTGAGTCCATGCTGACCCATTTACACTAATCCTTCATTAGTATCATTTTTATTCCCATTAACTCCCCCCAGATTACTGGCTCAACAAAATAATGATTGTATTTTAAGTCTGCTTTGAAGAATTTTCTTTGATATGGAAGACAGCCTTTTTGACTGAGCCTGAAGAATCATCTACGTGGGGGATGTGCAAACTGGAAAGATCATTGTGATGAGTAATCAAGTTGAATTTTTTTTGAGGAACTTGTTAAACTTGTGACTAGAGGAGTCAATATCCGCATTTAATGACATTTTGTAAAGTTGTTCACAACCATTCTATGACTTAAAAATGGGAAGACATGAAATAATCACAGAAAATGTTGGGCACACTCAGATCGGGCAGTCAATGTGGAAGAGAAATGGAGTTAACAGGAGTTCAAATATGCTTCATCAGGGCCAGGAGAGTGATTAAAATAAGCATTTTTCAAGTTGCAGATGAGAAGATCGGGGCCTTCCATGATAGCACGAAGGTTAAAGTTGTCTGGTCTGCTGTCTAAGAGAGGCGAGGAAACAAATGCTGATTTAGCACTGCTGATCTGGTAAGGGAAGCATAAATGGAGAAGATAAGTGAGGGCAGGATGAGAGTGGAAAAAACATGTGCATGTTAAAGCAGATGCTGGAACTGAAATAAAAGGAACTGTATAAAAGGAAAGTAAATAGTTTATACATGGACACCTCCAAGTCAGCTGTACTCAAGTGGCATTCATTTCCCTACTTTCGATGGGACTGGAAGCAGTTGTTTCATCTGATCAACTCAGAAAATCAGAAGAAATTGCAAATTCTTACAATCTGAAGAGTTAAAATTTTAACTTAAGACCTTTAGTCTGAAGTGGGAAGGGAGAAATCAAATTGATTGATGTTGCAGAGAAGGTGGGTGAGAAATCAAACAGGCCAAAGAGGGAGAGGGAAGAGAGAGATACAGGTGGAAGAATTACAGGAGAGAACGCATTAGTTCTCATAGAGACGACTAAGGTGAGTCACCTGAGATTGTTGATTTCAATTGATGAAAGATGAGGTGTTATTCCTGAAGCTTACTTTCGGCCTTGTTATAGCAATGTAGGAAGCCTCAGACGGGTCAGAATGGGAGTGGGATGAGAATTAAAGTTGCAGACAACAGGGTATATAGTGGTCGACCCTTACAGTTGAATGCAGGTGATCTGCAAGGTAGTCATTCAGTCTGCATTTGCCTCCTGTAATGCAAAGAAAACACATTGTGAACACTGAATGTAATTCAGGACTTCCCTGAGTTATGAACACCTGACTTATGAACAACAAGCTTCCATAATATCATTAAATTTAAGTCTAATGTACATACCGTATATTTGTTCCTATGAGCGGCAGAATTAGTTTTCTTCCTTCCACTTTCAGTAATTGGTCTTCTAAGTCAAATGTGATTTTTGGTGCTATTCTTTACAATACCATACATGTATGTGGTACCTTATTAAGTAATTTTTGTGTATTTTCTGTCCTGCGGACAAAATCTACTTATGGATGTATGTCAAAATGGATCCCATTTGTTACCTTGGGACAACATGTATATGAGAATGAAGTAAATACAATTAATTTGATTTGGATCCCTGGATAGTGAGAAGGGAAGCATAAGAGCCGTAGGCTTGGTTACTTACCTTGGTCGCGGCACTCCGATGGTCTCGGCGGGTTTCGGAGGAGACGTGGAGGTTGATGGGCCGTGCTGGGCCTATTTAGTGCTCTGCGCATGCGCGGGAGTGCTGACGGGCGTATGCGCAGTGGGGAATTGGTTGGAGCATGCACAGTTAGGAAGTGATGGCAGTATGCGCGGTGAGCATGTGCGAATTGGGGAAAAAAGTTTTAAAAAAGAGAGATCGCCATATCTTTCATTGAACATTTAAATTCGTTTCATTGAATGTTTAAAGACATTTAAAGGACGTTTAAAAGAATTGTTTAAAGGAATCGTTTAAAAGAATTTATTAAGCATCGTTATCAAGAATTTTTTGTATTTTATTTAATGAAGATATTTAAGTCATTGAAGATTGCTACAAGCCACGTGTAAATAAAGTTTTTTGAACATATTGAACTTTGTTAGTAAATTAATTGAAACGCGTCAAGAACAAGTATCTCACCTAGCCTCCAAGTGACCAAATGTTGGATTGAAGTCACTTTAAGTTCCATGACCTTACTGCTTGTTTGCCTCACTTCCCCAGACTCTGTGCCAGTTTCCTGAGTAAATACAGATGCAAAACACCCATTTAAGATCTCCCCCATCTCTTCTGGCTCCATACATAGCCATCCACTCTGATCTTCAAGAGGACCAATTTTGTCCCGTACTATCATTTTGCACTAATATACCTGTAGAAGCCCTCAGAATTTTCCTTCATCTTGTCTGTCAAAGCAACCTCACGTCTTCTTTTAGCCCTTCTGATTTCCCTCATTTTTCTCTGCATTTTTTATACCCCTCGAGTACCTCATTTGCTCCTTGTTGCCCACATCTGCAAAACACCTCTCTTAACCAGATCCTCAATATCCCTCAAAAAACAAGGTTCCTTGTGTCTGTTAACTTTTCCTTAAATCCTTAAAGGAACATACATACTCTGTACTCTCAAAATTTCACCTTTGAAGACCTTCCATTCACTGAGCACATCCTTGCCATTAAAACAACCTAACCCTGTCCACGCTTTTTAGATCCTTTCTCATTTCCTCAACATTGGCCTTTCTCCAATTTAGAATCTCAACCCGAGGACCAGACCTATCCTTATCCATAATTATCTTAAACTCATGGTATTATGATTACTTGGCCAATCCTGTCACCTTGTCCTGTCTCATTACCTAATAGGAGATCCAGTATTGCATTTTCTTTAGTTGGTACCTCAATATACTGATTTAGAAAATTTTCCTGAACACATTTGATAAACCTTAAGCCATCCAGCCTTTTTACAGTATGGGAGTCCCAGTCAATATGTGGAAATTTAAAGTCACCTACTATCACAACTTTGTTTCCTGCAGCTGTCTGCTACTCCCTGCAGATTTGCTCCTCCAATTCTCTGACTATTGGGCAGTCTATAATACAACCCCATAAATGTGGTCATACCTTTCCTCAGCTCCACCCATATAGCCTCAGTAGACGAGCCCTCTAGTCCATCCTGTCTTACCACAGCTGTGATATTTTCCCTCACAAGTAGTGCCACTCCTCCCACTTTAATCCCTCCCCTTTTGTCGTATCTGAAACAACAGAATCTGAGAACATGGAGCTGTCAGTCCTGCCCCTTCTGCAACCAAGTGTCACTAAAAGCTACAACGTAAATACACAAGTCCAAAAATCCAGATGCCACAAATCCAGACCACCCGAGAATTCAGACTTTGAAAACTCTCAAACTTTTAAAATTCAGTGGGCTTTTGTGTGCGTGTGCATGCATGCGTAAGCGCCACAGATGCACAGCGGCAATAAGCGACCACACTTATTGACATTTTCTTTAAAACTGCTCCTTTTGATAAATGAAGCATGCTGCATTTGCTAATGAATAAACTATCAAAATTTACCTGTTCGTCTTTTCTTTATTCTCCTTAACTTTGAATTATAAAATCTGGAAAATCCAAAAACCCCTACCGACCCAAACCCCGAGCAGTCCGGATTTTAGGACTTTTACTGTACTCTGCATTTACCCTGTTTCCTTTCAAGTTAGTGTACTGTATATCCTACCTTGGTTTGTCCT
>JAVLUD010000230.1:0-10577 GCA_032162045.1 Torpedo suessii
GTACCTTTTTAGCACCAGCCCCCCTGCTCCGATGCCGCCCCCACCCCCCCCCCCCCCAGTCCAGCGCCAGGATTCCATGCCTGGAGGTCGATGAGGGATCAAGTATTTCATGAAGGGGTCGATGGTCTAAAATGTTTGGGGACCCCTGATCTAAATGTTTCTTAAATGTTGCAGTAATATCTGCCTCAACCATCTCCTCCGGCAGCCCGTTTCATACACCCACCACCCTCTGTGTATTTAAAAAAAAAAAAAAAAAGTTAACCCTCAGGTCCCTGTTAAATCTCCCCCCCCCCCCTCACTTTCAACTGACTCCTCTAGTTACCGACTCCCCTACTCTGGGCAAAAGACTCTCCGTGTAAATCTGATCTATTTCTGTCATGATTTTGTACACCTCTACGAGATCACCTCTCATCCTCCTGCGCTCCAAGGTATAAAACCCTAGCCTGCTCAACTTCTCCCTTTAGCTCACCCCCTGAGTCCTGGAAACATCCTTGTAAATCATTTCTGCACCCTCTCCAGCTTGACATCTTTCCTGCAGCATGGTGACCAAAACAACATAATACTCCAAATGGGGCCTCAGCACCGTCTTCTACAACTGCAACATGACCTCCCAACATAGAACCATAGAACACTACAGCACAAAACAGGCCTTTTAGTCCATCTAGTCCGTACCTAACTATTGGTATTTCTTTTGCCTGGTCTCATTGACCTGCACCCAGACCATAGCCCCCCATACCCCTCTCATCCATATACCTATCCAATCTTCCCTTGCATGTCCAAATCGAGCCCATGTGCACCACCTCTGCTGGCAGCTCGTTCCACATTCTCACCATCCTCTGAGTGAAGAAGTTCCCCTGAACATTTTCCCCTTTCACCCTTAACCCATGCCCTCTAGTTCTTGTGTCACCTAACCTCAGAGAATAAAGTCCTAACCTGTTTAACCTTCCCTGTACTCTGTTCTTCAAGTCGTGGCAACGTCCTTGTAAATCTTCTCGGAGACAGAGACAGGAGAAGATATACCACAGAATAAAGAAATGGCAAAGAAACATTAATTTTCCATCTGCCTTTGTGGAAAAAGTCGCAGAAGACCGGAAATTAATGAGAACATCAGGCCTGGTATGAATGTGGATCTTCAAGAACCGAGCATTTATTGAAAAAATATATGTTAAAAAAACGCAGATTGGATGATTGCTTTGATGAGCACCTGTACTCAGCCCACGGGGGAGATCCTGAGCTGCTCTTGCTGCCAATTTAATTCGCCATCTGTCTCCCACTCTGACCTTGCCCAGGACAGAACACAAGAGAGGAGATCTTATAGAAACATCAAATTATGAAAGGGGTAGATAAGATGAAAGAGGCAGGAACATTGTTTCCACTGGTAGGTGAGACTAGAACTAGGGGGACACCCCCTCTAGATTTGGGGTAGTAGATTTAGGATAGAGCTTTTCCCAGAGAGTAATGAATCCATGGAATTCTCTGCCCAAGGAAGCAGTAGAGGCTACCTCATTAAATATATTTGAGACAGAAAAATATATTCTTGCATAGTTGGGAAATGCAGGATTCGAGAGGTTGCTGAGGGCAAGAAGGGCTCCTGGAGGGCCTTGGGTGCTGAAAGCTTTCTGATCTTATTGGAGGTTTGGATCTGGAGCTCGGGTTGCCAGTGGTTTGAATTGGAATCTGTGCGGCTGCAGAGGCTGCGGGAACGCTGGGGGCAAATCCACGGACCCTCAGTGTCTCTGAAGGGACTCTCTTTTGCTTCTCTTTCTCCTATTGTTCAGGGCGCAAACCAATGCACATGGCGACTCTTTGATGCCTTGCGGCAGACAATAGTTGAAGTATATCATATATATTACTTTTCTATGTATTAACACATGAAAATAAAATGAACCTTGAACCTTGAATTCCACCGATTGGTGGAATGAACCCACTGCCAAATCAGCCATGATCTTATTGAATGGTAGAGCAGGCTTCCTGCTCCTATTCCTATGTTGACTCTGCCTCCTGCACTGTTAAATGAGACTCGACATGGGCTTGAGGAACTGCACCTCATTTTTCATCTGAACACATCGCAAGCTGCAGGACTCAATACTGAATTCTCCGACTTCAGATAAGTTACTCGTTCTCTCCGTTCGTACCAGGACTGGCCAAACCATAGGTGCTTGCCATCCCCTCTCCTTCTTTCAATTGCATGTTCTGGCCTGCTGGGCATTTCCCAGTTGGCCAGGCTGTACATCAGCCAGACTTCATGACACTAGCAATGCATTACACAGATGAGTTGCCTGTTCGATGGATTGTCCATCATTTCACCCTTTTACATTCTCTTAGTTCTACATTTTGCCCTCCCCAACTTCTCTGCCAGGAACTTGCCTTCTCCCTTTCTCAGCTCTGATGAAGAGTCTTTGTCCTGAAGCATTCACTGTTTTCTCAATACTGCAAGGCCAACAGAATTCTTCTAGTATTTGTTTTTGTTTTACAACTAACCAAGCAAACCTTATGTCAGACTTGAGAATTGAACATGCTAAAAGTGAATGAAAATAACACACGGCCTTTGAATGCATTGATAGGTAATTGCACCACCGAATTACAATAAGCAAACGCTTATCATGAGCAAAACTTAGTATATTTTTACTTTAGTAATACAGCACAGTAACAGGCCCTTCTGGCCCACAAGCCCAGGCATGCAAATACACACATGTGACCAATAACCTTCTAACCCCATACATTTAGGAACATGGGAGGAAACTGGAGCACCCGGAGTAAATCCACGCAGGTCATGGGAAGAATGTTTCAACTATTTACAGAGAGCGGCAGATTTAAACCCGAATCGCTGGCGCTGTAATAGCATTGCACAAACCAATACGCTAAGCGTGACTAACAGATGGCAGATCTGTTTCTAGGAAGCAGTTAATAAACAGGGGCATTTTAAAGCTTCCATTCAGTGGAAACAGAGCAGGGAATTACAAAACAAAGCATCTCTTTTTCTCATTTATTTTGGACAAAATTCTGACTTAAACATCATAGAACACTACAGCAGAGAAGCAGGCCCCTCGGTCCATCTCATCCATGCTGAATTATTATTCTCCCCAGTCACACTAACCTGCATCCAGACCATAGCCCTCCATACTCCTCCCATCCATGAGCCTATCCAAATTTTTCTTAAATGTCAAAATTGAGCCTGCATTCATCATTTCAGCTGGCAGTTCGTTCCACTCTCTCATCATTCTCTATGTGAAGAAGTTCCCCCTAATGTTCCCCCTAAACATCTCAACTTTCAGCCTTACCCCATGACCTTTATTTCCTGTCTCACCCAACCTCAGTGGAGAAAGCCTGCTTGCATTTACTCCATCTCGACGCCTTATAATTTTGTATACGTCTATCAAATCTCCCCTCATTCTCTGGTGCTCTGGGGAATAAAATCCTAACCTGTTTACCCTTTCCTTGTAACTCAGTTCCTCAAGTCCTGGCAACACATGAAATGAAGCCGTGATGCATAAATAAGTGTCCAAAAATGGTGATAGGAACTAGTGGCATCTTCCTGCTGGCCGAACTAAGCACAGGTCATGACGGAGTTATGAAAGGTTCATTGAGAAGCATTGCTCAGCTGAGTAGGGAAATTCCATGATTCTGTTCTCACAGCAAGTACAACCGATGACTCAATCAATGCATGGAAATCACAGACTGCAAGCTCAAAGTTTCCTGAGATGTACTGAGTGTCAACAACATCTTTTGTTTTGTATCAGAGAAAAAACTTTCTGTCCATGGAACACAAAGGATTTGATTCGCTGTGTTTTATCACTGATCAGAGTTCTCTTGGATTCTGTTCCAGTAGAGTGCTGGGATACGTTTCAAGCATTCTCAATGAGGGCAGGTAAATTTGATTTAATTTTGTCTCTTTAAGAGGGTGGAAATTGATTAACTCAATGGCTTCTGTGCCCGATTTGACCACGAGAACAAGGAAGAACCCACTGTGCCTCCTCATGTGTGGTAAACCACTGGATTGTGTATAATGTGTAGTATGTACCTTCTTGTCTGCCCGGGTGCCTCCTCCCTCCCTCCCTTGTGTGTGTCCAGGTAACTCCTCCCCCTTCCCCCCCTGAATATAAACCCTGGTACCTCGGTACCGCCCTCAGTCTGGGCTCAGGAGCTGTAGGTCGACTACAGCTCTGTTCTATGTTAATAAAAGCCTATGGTTCGCCCACTCTCATAGTCTTCCGAGTGCTAATTGATAGGCATATCAATGAGACAAGGTTGTAGTTTGAAATAGTTATTAGAATTTACTTTATGAAGGCTTGTACCCAGTTGTTCAGTGTCTTTGTTCACTATTACACATTCCTATGTGGTATCTATAGTATAGAAGTAAACCATTTGCCCAGTGGAACCTTGTCCATGTTTATTCTCCACACGATCCTTCCTTATTGTTCTTTATTAAACAGCTGTGGCAGTTGCGAGAAAATAATTTGCAGGACTACCAGGAAATAAAGAGAAGGAATTAGGATTGCACTTCTAAAGGTTGGAATCCACCTAATGGTGTGAATGGCCTCTTTTGTATGATAGGATTCTCAAAGTCTGTCATAAGGTTTCCACACTGAGAATATCGTGTTCAGTTCTGGTCATCTCATTATCGGAAGGATGTGGAAGCTATAAAGAGGAGATTTACCAGGCTGGTGCCTGGATTAGAAATGAGGCCAGATTAGCAGAGCTAGGACTTTTCTCTTTGGAGTGTAGAAGGATGAGAGGTGACCTAATAGAGGTCTACAGGATTCTGAGAGGCATAGATAAGGTTGACACCAGTACCTTTTTACTACGGCGGGAGTAGCAAACACCAGAGGACACCTGTACAAAGTGAAGGGAGGAAAGTTTAGGGGTAAGTTGTTTTACACAGAGAGTAGTGGGTGCCTGGAATGCATTACCAGGGATGGTGGTGGAGGCTGGAACAATTGGGGCATTTAAGAGACTCTTAAACAGGCGCATGGATGAAAGGAAAATAGAGGGTTATGAGGTAGGGAGGGTTTCGATTTTTAGTTCAGTATAACATTTTGGACTGAAGGGCCTGTACTGAGCTGTAATGTTCTATGTTCTTGTTCTAAGTGCATAGATCTCTCAAGGTTGTCATGCAGGTTGATAGGGTAGTTAAGAAGGCCTATGGTATGCTGACATTCATTAGTCGGGGAATTGAGTTCAAGAGCGGTGAGGTAATGATGCAGCTCTATAAAACTCTGGTTAGACAACACTTGGAGTACTGTGTCCAGTTCTGGTTGCCTCATTACAGGAAGGATGTAGATGCTTTGCAAGGGAGAAGAGGAGATTTACCATGATGTTGCCTGGATTGGAGAACATGTCTCATGAATCCAGGTTGACAGAGCAAGAGTTTTCTCTTTGGAAAGATAAAGGATAAGAGGTGACTTATAGAGGTCTACAAGATTGAGAGGCATAGAGAGGGTGGACAGCCCGCACCTTTTTCCCAGGGTGAGAGTAGCAAATACCAGAGGACATCGGTTTGAGTTGATTGGAGGAAAGTTTAGGGGAGACGTCAGGGGTATGTTTTTTACACGGAGTAGTGGGTGCCTGGAATGCATTGCTGGGGATGGTGGTGGAGGCTGGAACAATGGAGACGTTTAAAAAGTTATTAGATAGGCACATGGATATAAGAAAAATAAAGGGTTATGAGTTTTAGATTATTGAGTAGGTTTTTATAGGTCGGTACAACACCATGGGCTGAAAGGCCTGTATTTTAAGTTTAGACATTTAGTACAGTAACAGGCCCTTTTGGCCCATGAGCCCGAGCCACCCAATTGACCTGCGACCCCCGGTATGTATTTGGAGGGTGGGAGGAAATCGGAGCACCCAGAGAAAACCCACGCAGACACATGGAGAATGTACAAACTCCTTAGATAGCCCCGGATTCAAACCCCAGTCGCTGGCCATGTAATAGCATCGCGCAAACCGCCACAGCAACCATGCCACCCGTACTGTGGTGGTAATGTTCTATGTTTTATGCTCCAACTGTGCACAGTCGAAGAATTCACTCTTGGTTGCTGTTTAATGTCTCTTTGTACCTTGATGTCTGAAGTGTGCACAGGAGCAATATAACTTATTCACTCAATCTTTTGACCTATTGTCCCTATCTGCTCTTTGCAAGACTTGCCACAGGAGCTACATCAGGCCCTAATGCCGGTAAGCTGCTTATATTAATTGCTTAAAGCATTATTTCTGCTCACTTGATGATCGTGGTGCTAATCCCCAGATTTGGACAAATAATCTGAAGGGTTCAATTCTCACTCTGGCATTTGGGAATTCCATGTTAAATTAATTATGTCAATCTGAGGAAGTTAGTATCCATCATGGTAGCAACAGAACTAGTCATTGGCAAGCTCTAGGGTCTTGATAAATGTTGCAGACCTGACACGTTGACCTTGAAGAAGGGCTCAGGCCTGAAACATCGGTTATACAGTAAAATCCCTGTTATCCAGAATTCAAGCAACCGGCAAAATAAAAATCGCAGAAAAAAAATAGATTAAAATTACAATAGTTTAAAATTGGTGCCCGCTAGAGGTCAGTTTGCCAATCCACGCATCACACAATCTCAAGCAACTGGCAAATTCACTTATCCGGCATCTACCTATCTGGGTGCTGCGAGACCTGAGTTCCTCCAGCATTCTGTTTTCACTGAAACATTGACCATTTCTAGAACCAAAGAACCACTGAACACTACAGCAGAGAAATAGGCCATTCGGCCCATCTAGTCGGTGCTAAACTATTATTCTGCCTCGTCCCACTGACCTGCACGCAGACAACAGCCCTCCATACCCATCCCAGCCATGTAATTTTCCAAATTTTTCTTTCACGTCAAAAACAAGTCCAGATTCACCACTTCAGCTGGCAGCTCGCTCCACACTCCCACCACTCTCTGTGTGGAGAAGTTCCCCCTCATGTTCCAGTTAAACATCACACCTTTCACCCTTAATCCAGTTCTTGTCTCACCTTCTAAACTCAGTGCAAAGAGCCAGCTTCCATTGACTCTATCTATACCCTTCATTCTACCCATGGATGCTGTCTGACCTGCTGAGTTCCTCCAGCAATTCTTTGCTCAAGATTACAGCATCTGCAGCTTTTGTGTTTGCCCATTGGCAAGCTAGTGAATAGTTCTGCAACAGTTCGTTCTTCTATTTCCCCACAGCAGAGATGGAGGTCATTTGGCCTGTCAAGTCTCTGATGATTGTCAGAGCTATCCCACCAGTGCCTTTCCCCAACATACGTATTTCCCGGTAAGCTCTATTGTTCACACTCCACTGAGTGCCCCACTACTACAGGATGGATGTATAGGGACCATGCATCCACCGTACTGAGTGAAGCATGAAAGTCTACAGACACTGTGATTGTAGCAATGCTGTGATTGTAGAAGGGCTCAGGCCTGAAAAGTCGGTTACATACCGGTATCTTTCCCTCCTATGAATGGTGCAAGGCCTGCTGAGTTCCTCCAGCATTTGTGTTTTTATCCACCGTACTGAGAGTGAAAGATGAAAGTCTGCAGACGCGGTGATTTGAAGTAATGCTGTGATTGTAGAAGGGCTCAGGCCTGAAACGTTGGTTATATATCTTTACCTCCTGTGGACGCTGCAGGACCTGATGAGTTCCTCCGGCATTTCTGTGTTTTTAATACACCGTACCTACCCTAGCCACCCTCTCTGCGTTCTCTCTCCTTTCCAGTTCTGACTAGTGGTCTTTGACCTGAAGCATGGAAGTTGCCACTCTCTGCATAATTCTGCCACATCTGCTGAGTGCCTTGGAGTCGGTCATATGGAGGAAAAGCTCAGAAACAGGCCCTTTGTCCACGTGAACCACCAAACGATTAATTTTTCCACTCATCCCACCAGGACCCATTTTATTCTCCCCAAATTCCCATCAGCTCCCTAGAGTAAGACCAGAGACCGAGGAATGGAATTAGGCCATTCGGCCCATCAATTCCACCCCACCATTCCATCATGGTTCATTTACTATCCTTTTCAACCCCATTCTCCTGCCTTCTCCCCATAACCATTGATCCCCTTCCTAATCTAGAACCTCCACCTTAAATATCCCCAATGACTTGGCCTCCACGGCCATCCGCAGCAATGAATTCCTCTGATTCTCCACCCTCTGGGTAAAGTGCGCTAAACGTGAACATTTTAAATTTAGACATACAGGACCTTTCGGCCCACAAACCCATGCTGCCCAATTACACCCAATTGACCTACAACCCTCGATACGTTTTGAACGGTGGGAGGAAACTGCAGCCCCCAGGGAAAACTAACACAGGCATGGGGAGAACGTACAAACTCCTGATAGACAGCCCGGAATTCGAATCCCATTCCTGATTGCTGGCGCTGTAACAGCATTGTGCTAACCGCTACGCTAACTGTGCCGCACCACTTGTTGATTTAAAATATTGTGTTAAAGGAAAGGAACCCAGGTGTTGACCTGGAGTCTGGACTTTACTTCCTTGACGTAAGCATCTTTCACAAGAAGATTCCTTGAAGGGGTCAGGCCCAAAACGTTGGTAACATATCCTTACGTCCTGTGGATGCTGCGGAACCTGCTGGGTTTCTCCAGCTCTTTTGTGTATTTATTCAAGAAGATACAATTGTCTCATGGTGATCATTACTCGGTAAGAATCACAAATCAGCTCAGATGACTGTTACGAACACCACAATGGATTTGCTGTTATTAATTAGTGAAGTCAGTTGAAATTCCATTTACCCCAAGTCTACAAAACGATTGTGTACATGGAGGGTTAGGGTTAGCTAAACTCCCAAGAACTCAATCTTGAAACAATGAATCTGTCTTTTCTAATCTTTAGTTTTAATCAGATTTTTCTCGAGGAGCATGACTGGATGTTTCTTTCAAAAAGTCTTTAAACCTCAAAGAATCAGGTAGTTTGAATTTAAAAAGTCAGCCATTGCTGAGATTCAGACACACAGTAAGCAGTGCATGTCCTTGCAGCTGAGACACCTGTTGAAATGTGGAACATTCCCTGGGGTTATCAGCCACACCCTAATGTAAATTCTACTTGATTGATAGTTTCTGTAGCCTTTTTATTCATATTTCAGAAGGTGAAGGCAGAATGTGGTTTGGTCCCGGCAGAAATGATAAAGCTAATACTCTCATTCTGAGTAAACAAAGTGTATTTCTGGTATGAAATGTACAACAATAAATGTAAGTGCAAATAATCAAAGGTCTTTGTGGTCCTAACATAGTCATCAGAATCAGAATTTGTCATGAATAAGTCACTAAATTTGTTGTTTTGCGGCAGCATCACAGTGCAAATATATAAACCACCTTACAAAAATAAATAAAAATAGTACACGAAAAGTCAAAGTAAGGCAGTGTCTTTGGTTCATTGATCATTCAGGAATCTGATGGCAGCGGGGAAGAATCTTACCAGAAATTATGGTTATAATCCCTACAACTGCAAAGGAGTTGGCAAAATGATGCCAAATTATAGATTAAATGTTTCATGTAGTGAGAAGGTCTGTAGCAACTGATCTCTCTCTGTTACTCTGTACTGTGTCTTACTTGCAATACTGTGCATGGGATGTCCAGCTGGAATGATTGCAAAGCAAACTATATCACTACATCTTGGTACATGTGACAAAAAAATCTTGAATTTGAACTTGAGGAGGCAATTGAATTCAAAATAGTTTCAGAAGTGTCTGCAAATCCATGGGCACCAATTAAGTAAACAGATATAATCTGGGTGCAACCCAAATGTCAGATGATTTGACATTGGCTGCTTAATTGTAAACTGGAAATCTATTGGTTCCAGAGTTGGAGAATATAGTCTAAACTTCATCAGACGTTGTATGGCCACAATTAATGCCTCCCAAAGAACTGCAGTGTTCTGGACTGACATCTATCCATCATCCGTCAGTTTGACTGTTTTGCCATTTAGCTCATTGCTGTCGGGGATCTTGTGTGTGTGCAAGTTGGCTGTTTTTGGTGTACCTTTGTGATGACATTTTGAAGATGTAGAACACAAGGATATCTCCTGAGATTATTAAATTATTAAACAGAAATTCTTTTTTTATATCATATCACCACTTTGACATTTTCACTAGATCAGGGAGTATATGCACTTAGAATAATTAAATGATGCTGCCTTTGCTCTGTATCATCGGATCTCTGTCTGCTATTCTGCATTTCTGGTATTACAAGCTCACATTCCATTTAGTAACCACACTTCAAGGGTTAACACAGGCTGCAAACCTTTCACAACATTTACAGACTGCATGGCACCATCAGGTCCAAGCTATAAACAAAGTGATGCTCTCAACTAAGAACCCAGAACAATGGTTGTTTGTTCAGGAAGAAACAGATGGTGAGAGAGAAGTCATGTGATTATGAGTCATGTGATTGGGACACTTAAAAGAACAGGTTTCATTATTGATCAGGCAGTCATCTGAAAACACAGAGGTGAATGACTCTGTGAAATGGACAATTCTGCTAATTCTCCTTGTCAGGGGAGTTATTGAAACCACCATGACCATTGTAATGATGACTTTGATTGACCCATATCTGGGTAAAGGAAGCAGGATCATTCC